>VFFE01007094.1:1078372-1094404 GCA_008921705.1 Burhinus oedicnemus
GGGTGGTAGGGGGGGGAGGACGCGGAAGAAGGGGGAGGGGGTCGTAGGGGGGGGCGCTTCCGCGGGGCGCGGGGGTTGCGCGGGCGGCCGCGGGCAGCCGGCGCGGGGCCGCGCACCCCCGAACGGCGGCGGCGGCGGCGGCGGCGGATCGCCCCGCCGGGGGCGCGCCCGTGGCGGTGGGTAGCGCGTCCCCCCCCCGCCCTCCGCTCGCCCGCGGCACGACCCGGCGCTGCCGCTGTCACGGGGAGCAGCGCCAGGAACTCGCCTCTGTGCTCCAGGATTTTATTTTTGATTTTTTTCCGCTCCGTCTCCAAACCCGCCACCCGAGGTTTTGCTCAAACCGTCGTCCTTTTGTCGCCGGTCTCCGCTCGGTGCCCGGGGGAGCGCTCCTGACAGGCGCCTGCCCGGTCCGGAGTTTCCCTCTGCCAGTCTCCAGGCTTCTCTGACTGCGAGAGAAACTTCGCTAAAATACAAGTTTGAGGAAATACTTTGCAGCAGCTCCTAAGCTGAAATGAGTTTGAACTGACGAGAGCTCTCCGCTGGTTTCAGGCAGCGCAACCGAGCGCAGCGCTTCTGTGAAAATAATTCACAAATTGAGATGCAGAGACGCCGGGGCGTATGATCTGGTAGCGCCCTTTCATTCTGCTCCGTGCTACTCGGGGGAGAGTTAGCAGCAGTCCCTTATTTCTACTTTATATTATTTTGGTACCGTGCATTCGTATATTTGTCTGCTGTAGTCTGCTGGCAAACATTAGCATTCAAGCTTACATTTTTGACAAATGTGCAGACAGGAATAGCATGAATAGGCATCTTAAATATTAACAACCTAGGCATCTGTTGTGAAACAAATTTAATATATTTACTCTGTTTTTCTCACATTGTTAGAAAAGGTTACAATAAGTGTAAAATTTCAGCTGTAGTTAGCACGAGGAATGCTTGGATATTTCACTATCTCTTCAAGCATTTAACACAATCGCCAGATAGAAATGTGTCAAATCAGGCGCACTATTCAAAACCAACTTGAAACAGTAAGCGTAGAGTATAACGACATGAATGTAGGATGTTCCTTGCAATTTGTATCTTCTAATTACTTCGCAGCACTATTTGTAGAATGTTAGAGTGCTCTTTTCAGTCCTGTATTCCTATATGCTCTTTAATACATTTATACATACACTCATTTCCTAATTCACTTTCTATTTGAGATTGTTACTGGTATTACCTTGCATTTCAAGTCGAAGCAATGGTTTGCACAGAAATGTGTAATAACGTAGAGTAGGTAACAAAACGAGCAGGCAGAAAATGTAACGTGTTCCCCTATAAGCATGCGTCTGAACAGATAGCGCACACACACACATAATAAGGCAATAGAAGAGAAATTAAAATCACTGGCTAGTATGCTATGTATGCCCACTCTTGAATACAAACGGCTAGTGGAAAAGAAACAACTGACTCCAAGGAATTCCTCCGTCCCTGGACTAAAACTGTTCTGAGTAGAACAAGAGCACAGAAGAGTGAAGTCTCCAAAAAGACTGTAGAGTTATTTCAGGAATCGGTGCATTCCTTCCCTTTTTCCCACAAGTTCAAATATGTAATAAATAAGTCCTTTGTATGCAAAAGAGTTTACTGGAACAAAAAAATATTTAAATGGAATGCTTTTCGTGCGTACACTTTGAAAAACTGGCCGTTTCCTTTTTATATTCTTTGTTCTTAATACTTTAAATAGGAAAGTAACTCTCGCAGTTTCTCCCCTCCTGTTATTTTGGCGATATGCATGAATCCTAACCTGCTGCTGCTGCGACTTCTGAGAAAGCAGCGTACAGCAGGCAGAGTCGGTCTGTAACTCGCTCGTGGGACGGTACGGCTTTGGCAGACTGAGAGGCAGAGAGGGTCTGCCACCCTAGCCCGGGTTTGTAGGGGAGCAGGGCACCTTTTTCGGTTGGCAGCGTAGGCCCAGCGGGTCGGCCGGTGAGCATCTGCCCTCTTGTTGCTCTGCTTCCCAAGGCAGGGCAGGCAGCGCCAGCCCTGCCTGCAGCCCTGCCTGCCAGCATCCCACGGGCACCTCCACCTTCAGTCCTGCGGGGAACGCGGGCACGTCCACCCCTTCAGCACAAAAACCTCGTTAGACTAGGGGAGTCCTGAATAAGCACTAACTCATCCCACGTTTCAGGTTTGGGATAGAGAGGGGTTTAAATGTGTGCGACTGCTGTTTAGAAGATTATCAGCTGAAGTCTGGTGTTCTTGGAAAAAAAAAACCCAACCCAAATCTTTTAATTGTGTGAACTGCTCAATTTTTGGAAGTATTGTCACCTTGTTATTGTCACCTATTTTTTAATCTGAGCATTGTCAGATGAATTTGAAATCCTTCTTAAGGTTTCCAGCTGTATTTGGAAAAAAATCAAGATTACTTTATTAATAAAATAGTTTGCAATATGTAGAAAAAATATATTAAAAGTAGATTTCTGAATTAAAACTGGAGGAAATAGGACTTCTGAAATGTTTTAGTCATATTTCTAGGAACTACGCTATTTTAACGTAGATACTACTGAAGCATTTTACTGCCTTCTTGCATATAACTGCCATTGCTCTCTCTAGATATATTTAATATATATCCAATGAAGCCACAAACTTTC
Source organism: Burhinus oedicnemus (assembly GCA_008921705.1). Taxonomy (NCBI): domain Eukaryota; kingdom Metazoa; phylum Chordata; class Aves; order Charadriiformes; family Burhinidae; genus Burhinus; species Burhinus oedicnemus. The sequence continues at coordinate 1,081,003 of VFFE01007094.1, forward strand.
CTTCTACAACAGTTTAAACACATCTGGAACATTTTACTTTCTTATAATTTATGTTAATAGATGTAGAGTGTATATACAATCTTCTCAGAAATCATTGCTTTTTCCAAAGGGGAATTTTTTTTACTTTCAGTCAGGGAATATATTTATAAGAACAAAATAACTCAAAGTATAGGCAATTCTATATATCATTTTATTTTCTGTTATATTAGGTTGATTATATAAAGCTTTCATTTAGAGCCATGGGATGATGAAATTACAGAGGAGTGATTGGCTTTTGTTTTTTCAAATGGATCGAGTTGAGGGCTGCAAAAACGAATGGTTTTGGTAAAGTTCTTTGAGTACAGAATATTTTTCATAGAATTCTGACAAATTAATTTAATAGAAAAGCCACAAGTCTCTTAGCACGGGAGGCTGTATTTTCAGGTAAAATGGAAGTTCTGCTTTTGCCATTATAGGCATCAGGCTTCAGTAATCTGCTCCTCTTGTGGAATGAACACTTTCTACTTAAAGCTATCATGCACCTACTGTTTATTTACGCTGCATTAAACTGACAGCACGGCAATCAGAGGAAAAATATGGCTTACTTTCCTGAAGTAAACACCAGTTTATAGGTTAGTGCATGTATTTATATTCCTGTCGCCACTAAATAATGGCTGTCTCCATTTTAATATCTACCTGTGGTGTTATCCAGGGCAGCTGGCTCTTCCTTGTTTAAAATGAGGAAAAAAGGAAGGGGGGTGAGGAAGAAAAGAAAGTTTTGTTATCATTCCACCCCAAGAGGAACTTAATAGAAAAGTGATTCGGTATTCCTTTCTGTGGCATGCAGAAGCCAGTTTTAAAGACATAGTATTCAGTTTTACTTAGTGTATTTGAATTGCATCTCAAACAGGGAAAACAGAATTCCTTAACAGTATTTGTCTATCCAAGTCGCTGAAATTGTATATTCAGGCAACGGCAGATTAAGGGCAGAAGCATTTTATTAATAACTGAAAGCACATATGTGTGTGTGATGAAAAATGTTCTGCAAATCTGTCACTATGCAATCAAGTGCATTTTTTAAACTTTAGTTGTCACAAAGTTGCTACTGATTCTAAAAAAAAAAAGTAAAACAGTTTGATGGTTAACGAGTAACTTACAGTTCTTACTGCTTGCTATACTGAAATTTTGCAACTTTTAAAGTCCATGTCAGAAAACCCTATTGATGTTACTTGGACTTGATGTTATCTTGGACTAATGCGTCCAAGTAGCTGGCATTTGAACTGAAGATAACTGCAGTCAGAATAACCCACAGTTTGCAGAAGGCTTGCCTAAATTCTCTGTCGGAGGATTCCATTAATAAGCTCTACCCGAGAGGTCCATTTTTTCCTCAGATTCTGAAATTGTTCTATTTAACGTTAAGTTAGCTTGTATGTCAGTTCCCATGTGACCGGTATCATGAACTCTCAACAGCCCTGACCACAACTTGTAACTGTTACTTCAAACACGATACACTATAGCGTTCCCTGCAAAAATGTAGGTGTTTTCGAACATTTGCCATCCTGTGGCGTCTAAGTTTACCGCAGTTATCACCAACACTTCATTACTTAATTGATATCCGTTTTGTCGCTTTGCAAATGTCGACTTTCTAATGGTTTCTGCACTGCATTGCTCTCAGTAAGTAGAAACCTTGGTAGAGATTAATTCTAAAGAGACTTGCCGGTAGTGATTTTGTTCATACGCTCTGATCTGGTCCTCGTGCCTTGTACCTGCCGTAATCTACCCTTAATCTCTGTAATCTGGTGCAGTATAGGAGGAATGGCATAGTAATAGTAGAGTACAGTAGTAGAGCGTAGTAACATACCTCAGGCACCGTCTGAATTATAAATATCTCCTTTTTAAACTTGCTGGGCCTGACTTTCCTCCCATGCACACTGGTGTATCACTGCAGAGGTTGGTAGACCACAGTTCTGGTAGGGGATCGGTTTTAGGTGTTCAGACGGGCTGAGGGACACACTGACACTTAGTATTCATGCCAGGGTCACCTTCTAGCTATTCATTTAGAGTACCAATACGCAGCCATCTCTTTGGAGATCAATTTTGCCGTGAGACTGTGCGCATTTGTGTATGCCGGGATTAGGACAGGCTGTAGGAAGGCTTCCTTTCACCGGAGCGTAGGCTAGCTCCTCTCTCTGAGCTGTTACAAAGCATCGTTGGAAACGCGTCTCCACAGCTGTAGGTTCACAAGAGTTAGCTCTCGCCACCTCGTGCTTTTCTGATGTGAACTGCAGGTTAGATAGGCAGAAGAGTCTGCTCGCCTGCAGGTGGACCTCAGTCACCCCAGCTGCACCTGGGTGCAGAACATCAGGATGGGCCACGTCTATCAGCTGTGTTGGCCTTGCATAACTCCCAGCAACTATCTGCTCTATCTCTTTCCCTTGGCACCTTATATGACATGATATGACCTGAGGAGATGAGGGAGGTGCTTTAAACCTCGAGTGCATCTCATCTTCCCAGGATCCTGCTCCGACAGGATTTATTTGGCCAGCAGCAATCATTTGTGTGTCATTCCACTTGCTGCTCACGAGAAGAAGTGGCGATGCGCTCAGATCGCATATACCTGGAGGATTGTCTCGTAATCTTTTCTGGTGTCTGGAGTCCCAGTTCTGGTTTCAGCCCTGACAAAAATATGTGATCTTGGGTAAATAACTGCCCGTGCCACGTTGGCAATCCTTACTGCTGTGAACCCGATTTTGAAAACGCTCAGCAACCGCAACTTTGTATGAAAGAGGAGGAAGCTGCAGCACGCAATCCCTCTATAAATGTGGCCTTAATATGCCCCTGGTTTATTCACCCAGCTATAAAATTAGTAATATATATGTTTCATAGAACACTGAAGGATTAATTAATTCTTTATATTTGTACATCAGTCCCAGAGTGGAAAACATTGTACAGCACAAGTGCAAAGAATTGCTGCTCTGAACTCAAACCCACATGCAAAGGTACGACAAAGGTATTTCCTTTTCAGCAACTGCACTTAGAATATATGTCTGTTTGTAACAGCCAGGTAATTAAAAACATTTGCAATGAACAGAAGAAAAATTCTAAATATTATACACGCCCTGTATTCCTAATTCTAATACATTAAATAAAAGACAGAAAGAGAGGAGGGGAGAGAGAGTGTGCGAGAGTGTGCGCGCACGCAAGCTCAGAGAAGGACCAAAGGCAAAAAATGAAGCGCAGAGAAATCACAGAGTGAGTTTTAAAATGTTTATAATCAAAGATTAAATTAATATTTTTGTGGAGAGCCGTATGAGAAAGATTTTAAATCATTAATGCTTTTCATCATAGGTGGGCTTCCTTGATAAATGTAAGAAGTCTCAAGAATAATTAAAGGCATCTTAAAACTTAAAAAATGACAGTTTTAGCTTCTAAGGATTCATTGTAATATAATAATACTGTATGCTTCTTAGTGTTACTTCTGCACTAGACATTTAATTACAGTCTTTGTGAGACATGTTACCTGTATAGTAACCAGTGCATAAAAAGAATGATATATACTTTTACATACAAGCTCTTGCTTGCCAGCTTTCTTTTTAAGATTACAGATTAAGATCTCCAATCCAGAATGTTCAGGTCTTCAATGAAAACAACTTAATTTTACACCATTTTCGGGAGGAATGGGGCATTTATTGTAACAGTGTTTCTTCTGTAGTTAACACTTCTTTTTGCAATAATCCTTGAACTGTTGTCTAGCAGGGTTGGGGGTTTTTTCTGTGCGAGGGCCCAACTCAGTGTTTCTTTGCTTGTTCAAAGGATAGATTTTAGAATACCAAATGAAAAAATGTGTTTAAGTTGTATATTGAGAAGTAAGATTTAAAAAAAAAAATCTAGGAGTAGTGTGGTAGGTTTTTCACATGTACAGCTTAATGTTTAGAGGAAATGCGGAGCTTGCCTTTCCCACATCAGGTACTGAATATTGTCTGTAACTTGTTCCGGATAATGTAAATTTATGGGATTCATAACTTGGTCCGCACATTGCTTTGGGAAAGCGAGTACGTTTGCAAGGAAGATCAGGTGCATAAAATAAGAGTTTTTCTTTTGATACATCTGCAGATTCCTGTAATTGTGCAGGTTGTGAAAAGTGCTCCTCCACATACTGAACTTCCCACAGTTCCTCGTGTTTTGCATTGCGGTCACTGCAGGACAAGGCACAATGGGAACCGCATCCAACCATTTTAGAGCAGAGCTTTTCAATCGATCATATGCATGTCCTCTTTCGGGTTTTGTTTTTCGCTTCTTAACGAGCAGTATTGTGCAGGAATGGCACAATATTAGTGTTGAGCCACTAGTTTTGGTATGCTTTGTAAGAAAATCTCACAGTAAAATCAATCAATCAAAATCAATCTCTGTCCCATTGACTGTATTTTATTGACTTTCTTTTTCTTTCTTTTTTTCTTCACTTGACTCGCTGAATACTATAAGCCTCTTGGCCATTCCTAAAGAATTTTGTTACAATCTTTTTAAGATAAAGAATGTAATAATTTTATAATAACATTTTTATATTTGAAACTTGTGATTCCACTACTTTGTGTATTTGGACTGCCTGTCCTACGAGGAACTGGCTTCTGCCACTTAAAATGACAGCTAGGATACTCATAGGTGTACTTATTATTTTCTAGGTGTTCCAGATGAATTTTATAGATATCATGCAAGAAAACTGAACCAGCAGAATTTTTTCCTATGTGTGGCATGATGACAGATATGCCTTAAGAAGCGTTATACCGTCTGACAAATTACATTTCCAAGCAGTATTTCATATAGGTTCTGTCTCTTTAAAAATGCAGTCTCCTCTATTTGCCCTATTAATTGTTGATATGTTGCCATCCACGAGACAAAAATTAGAGCTGTAATTAAATAATCATGTGATGCTCCTTAGTGCCAGTGAGAGCAAACTCATTTTTCCAGGCCCTGATGGTCACTGATTATTGTATTACTACTGGCTTGCTTTATTTTTTTTTAATGGCTCTATATTGCTGGGTTACCTAACCACTGCCCTTCTTTTCAAAATTAAAGGAATTGGAGAACATTAAGTCACTTAATTGGCCAGTGGTCTGCAGGGACACAAAGTAGTCGTACCTTCTCTGCTTTTTGGTCACTCAATTGGTTCTACTGGGAGAACTACATCAGTGGTGTGGTTGCGTGCCATTTAATTTACACTGGTGTTTTGGCTGGGATGGATGCATATAGGGAATGCCAGGAGAATTACAAAAGGAGCAGGGTATTAAAATTCAGAAATGATTAAAATTGAAATAAAAGGATGCTGCTTCTTTGCCAGTACTCTGGCAGTCATAATGACACATAGAGATTAGTTTCCACCTTCATCTTTTCCTTCTTTCTCATTTCCTCTTGTTTATTGTTGACACATTTTCCTTATGTCTCTGCTTCTCAGCGCTTTTTTTCACTGTTACATGTTCCTACTTTTTCTCTTTCCTTAAGCATGGAGAAGCTTACTTAACCTTATTATAACAATAACAGAATAGGTTATTAATATTTAATATGCACATGATTAAAATTTCTCTCTTAAACATAGGTCAGCTCTATTATTAACTGACATGTTATTTTTCATTAAAAAATTTTTATTCTGCCCTTACGGTTTCTCAAACACCCTTTACTTTGGTGGTGATTTAACACATAATGTTTAGAAAACTGTGTTAGGCTAGTGAAAAAAAAGAACTTACCAGTCATGGATAATCAATTATGCATGAATTCAGATATAACAGATGGAAACTGGTGAGTTAAAGTTTCTCTTTAGCTTAGTGATTTTTTTGTTTTGTTTTTGTGACACCTGTCTCTTATGTATAGATAAACATCTAACATAGCATGCTGCTTTGCATGCATCTTTGTGTTTTTTGCTTTTTGGGTTTGGGCTTTTTTTGTTTCTTTTTGGTTTTGTCGGTGTGGCATAAGCTCATTTTCCCCTGTTTCTAACTTACCATTTTTAATTTGTTTGTCTGCTGGCATTTCTATACTGCCTTCCCTTTCTAGGGCTAAATTGTCCTGTGATGCAGCCAGCATTTAATCTTCTAATAAATTACACAATGTCATTTAACCTTAAAATTGTGTCAGCACAGTATTTTAAATTGTATGAGTTCACTTCTGCCTTCAGCTGCTCATGGCCTATAGTGTTATGACATTAAAGCAACAGGGTAGACTGTGGTGGTGCATATGTATTCATATATGCATATACGCACATTCTTGTGATTGTGATACTTATATAGGCGTTCCCTCCAAAGGCATTAATTAAATTTCTTTCAATCATTTGACAATGAAGCAGATTGCTTTACTGCTTTTTATTAAAAAGTTCAGTATGGACTGGGTGTAATATTTCTCTCAGTCATGGAAAGCTTTTCACAGACCTAAATCAAGCAAAAAAGACGATAACCTTTTGCGATATGCCCACAGCAACAACCAACTGGTATGAAGTGAAAGAAGGGCTAAATATGTTTTCTTTTTCTTTTTACCAAAAAAAACCCCAAAACCCAAAAAACACAAACCTAAAAAAGCTTTAAGCATGGGCTTGGATGTGAGATGACAGGGGTTTTGTGTAGTTCATTCATGGCAGCGTACTGAGGGATTCTTGTATTTGAAGGTGTCCCGTGTTTCAGAAACATGGGGCTAAGCTGATTTGGACATTACTTTTCTATGACTGCAATAATTTGGAGCATTTCTTCACCTGGCTCCACCCACCTTTGGAGCGGCACATTTTCAGGTGTGATGTACAGAGATTTTCCATCTGTTTACCTAGAAAAGAAAAATGAGTTGAGAGAATGCAGCACATCTTCTTCACGAGCAGAATATTTCAAAATTTCTCGTGAGCATCTTACCCACATTTCTGAAGAAAAAAATCTAACACAGGAAGGAGTTTGTAGTATAACCTGCCAAAAACAAATTATATAGAAGAGATCCTAAGGAAATGAACGCAGACGCTGTGAAAATAATTAGTTTCAAATGTTATTTCTTCTATCACAGCTGAAGCTCTGCTAGGAAACTTCATGTGCATGCCTCAGTTTCTTCTTACTCAGTTATTCTTATGTCAACATAGAATGCAAACTTTTCCCCCCAATTTTTGTATTTAATGCAGGAACTAATTTTTACACACTTATTCAGGCCTTTCCTTCTAGTGCTTGCATAAGTATAAATGAACTATCATAAATATTAACCTCATTTTGCCATATAAATATTTTATTCTCCTGAGTTCCCAACTGCTGCTTTCCATCTCAGTTTGTTTCCATTGTAGCCACTTAGCAGGAAATCTAGAAATGTAGTTGTTTTAGCAAATAAATACATTAAATACTTGAATATGTTTTTGTTAATTTCTCCTTTTTTTGCTCTTTTCCTAAATCAGGACAAGTATTTTATATATATAAAATAGTATATATACAAACTATATATAAAGAGTATGTATTTTTTATATAGTATGCTATAGATATAGTATGTATTCTATATATACATACAGGGGGTAACATTTTGAAGTGACTTGGTTTTGCCTCGTGTTGTTTGCATTTGAACCAAGCATACTCTGACACATGTATAAATGACCTTTATTTTAGTGACACCGTATGTGCTGAACCTTTTTTATGTTAGCGTCTGAATATTAACAGGTACCTTACTCTTTAAAAGAGCTGTGAATATTAACAGCTAATTGTTCCTGAAAAGAACTGTGAAAAAACTCATTCATTTAGTCTTTGTTATTGTGGAATCATCCGAGTTTGAGATTGGAAGGAGCCCTAGAACAAAAAGCGAATTCGGCCAAAACCACCAACTTTCAATTTGTTTTACACCAAAACCACACATTTTGCATGTATTTTATGTACAATGAATATTGACTCCTGTCAAGTTTGGCCGTAATTAGATGCACAGTTTTACTTAAAAGGTTTTGAACTGTAGAAAAAGTGTAGCAGAACCTGGGCAGAGTTCTGAGTTAACAATGAAACTGGAAACAGGACATTTCATGTGGTTTTGGGTTTCATAATGAAAGTTTGACATAGTTCAAGTCATCAATCAGTTCTAACCATTTCCTTAGACATAAACTCTTCCATTTTTTCAGTTTTTATCAGTAGATTTTATTCGTACTATCAGGTCAAAGAAAAAGACGATTGCTTGTCCAGTTGATGGAGTATTCCTGTGTAACAAGTCACTGCGGTTTGAGCTCAACAGCGCGAGCATCTAAGCTCGAGCTGATAATGCTTGAATAATCCTTCTGTAGTGCTAACCGCAAGGGTTCAGACTGTTCTCTACCCTAAAGTGCAGCTTTGCCTGGGCTGTGTGAAATTCATCCTCGCCCAGAATTGTTGGATTGAACTTCTGTATTCCTAAAAGCAGCCTTTTTTTTGACGGGGAGAGAAATGCGGTGGTTGGAAGGAGTCAAGAAAGGGAAGAGAAGCGGAATCAGTCAACAGCACTGCAAACATTTTGGAGATAACGGGGTGTTACTTTGCTTTTAACAAGTAAAAGTAACTGGAGCTCTACTGATTTATATGTCTGGTGATCGTGGTTTACGTACTATTAAATTAATAGAGCTTCTATTCAGACACATCCCTACAATAACTTCTTATCAACCAACTCTTCTTTCAGGTAACCGTTACATGCCCGCCTCATGCCTAGGAGTTACCTAGTGCTGTGATGATTAAGGTTTTAACAGGAACCACTCTTTTTTCATCTCCCCATGTCCCACATTTAACATCTTCACGTGAGAGGCCTAAAAATTATACTTCTGGGGAGAAAACTCTGAAATTAGTGACTTGCTGAACTTACACTTACGACATAGGTAACTTGGCTGATCCAAAGATGCCAGCTTTCCTCCTTTCTTCCAGCTGCCTAATTGCATTAAATATTATTATATAAACTTCTATTACATTTTTTTTGTTTGTTCTTTTTTGTGGAAGCAGTTGGCTGTAGCTGCCACATGGAAATTATGAGCATGACTCATCAAGGATCTAGCCTACTGTTACGGATGGAAGAGGATATGGTCCACAAAATGTTTTTGTTTTTTTTTTGAGCTGGAGCTTTTTATTTGAAGTAGTTCTGAAATCCATAGTCATAAAAATACTGGCTTATACTAAATAACATATAGATAGTGTTTGTGGAAGTTGCGATGCTGATAGACTTAGGAAGTGAACTCAGCTTGTCCACACAGCAGATAGAGACTGTGCAACTACAGAGTAAGATTTATGTGATTAATCCATTAATATTCATTGCTGTGATCTCTTATGGGAAAGTGGACACCCATGTATTACAGTTGGAACCAGCTAGGATTTCTTGTGGCAGCCAGAGGTGAAAGACTATTCTCATTAGCGGTCACGTTCAGCCTTCATGTCACCGTGCCAAACAGTTTTCTTGGGCTTTACTCCATCATTTTCCTCCAACGTTTTGTCTCTCTGTGACTCATCTGGCAGCAAGGGGCGAACTGCAACAACTGTCAGGGCCACATCAGCCAGCGTATGCACGGACTTCAGTTGTACAAGCATCTTAGTCAAAATAGACGTACAGCTATCAAAGGGACTTAGGCAAAATGGTGCGGTAGTTTGACTAAAAGTAACTTGTTTTATCCAAAACCGCGTTTTGCATACTCTTATTCAACTCTATTTTTAAAAGAAGATTCCGTGATTGAAATACACTGCAGAAAATGTTTGCAGGAGTAAACGAGCCTCGTCACAGAGGCAATCAATAGGGAGATGTCTGTTTGTATATGATTTTACATATCTGCAAGCTAGCTGAGACATCCAACTACAAAACGCTGCACCATGGGACACTGTGTAGATATCTGATACTTTCCAAGGGATTTGGGGTCCGTAAACTAATGAATGCGCTACATGTAGCCATATATGTAGGTTTTTCACCTCTGACGAATATGGTAAGGATAATTTACTGCACTTAATAAGCAATTAAGTGCAGTTCAATACAGCCGACTATTGTAAGGTAAATATTCATTTTACGTAACTGTTTCAGGACATCGTGTGTGAGAGAACACAAACGAGCAGAAATTGCTCATGCAAAATGTGAGAGGGGACGACAGCTTGTGTGCGATGCCTTTCAGTGCTATGAATTTCATTTCATAGCACTTTTGCTTTTTGACAGGCATCCTATCCAGGCTGGGGCAGGTTGCAGTCAAAAAAAATCTAGGTTGGTATGTAACTTTGGAGTTCAGCGTGGGGGATGTCGCAGAACGCTGCGATTCACATCGGCGCGCATCGGGTTCTTGGGTCGTATGTAAATTGAGATTCCCGCAGTTGGGTTGGCTAAAGTGTTTGAGCGGTGTCAAGCAAATATTGTTGTTCAGGGCAAAACGGAGGGGAAGTCAGTCTGAGGAGGCTCAAAACCAACTTCAAGCAGAGGTGCAAAACTTGTGGGGCCACGGGACTGTTTCCACACTGCAGTGGTGGCTGTGCCAAGGCTTGCACAGATAGAGGTGGCACAGGACAGCAGGGCACATCCTTCCCCTCAACCCACGCTTCTGGCTAACCCACACGGCAATTAGGCACAAGCCCACTGGGGAGCCAGCTGCCTTTTGGCCATAGATGTTTACCTTCAGAAAGCCACGGATTGGTATTTGCGTTGCCTTGCTGTCTCTGGCAGTTACCGTTAGCCGTAGATGCGCAGGCGTCGCCCCTTGCAGTGGGGAAAACGCTTTCAAATCCCCACGGAAGCGAGTTTCCCGGCAGTCCCGCTGCCGCTGCACAGCTCTGCATCACCTCCAGCACGGGCTGGTGCTTACCGGTTACCCAAATGGCCGCAGAGTTGTCAGAAGTACGTATGTATAAAACCCAATCAGCCTCATCTCCCCAAAGAAATCTGATAAAAGAGAATATGCAGCCATGCTGGTTTTGCTCTGCTGCCAGGTCATTTCTGTTTGCACTGCACAAGAGCCAAGCCTCAAGATTTGGGCCCGTATTTCCTAATTTATTTTGAACGAGAAAAGATTGGAATAGAGACCTTAGGAGGCACCGAGGCAGCATGCCACACTGGAGAATTCGTTTTGTTTAGCAGCTACTGAGGCTGCTGCTCGAGAGTTCATTCACCATGGGGTTGAAAAAACGCAGTCCAACTTTTTAAGTATTTGTCTTATTTCAACACAACCTAGTGCAAAATGCATGTATGTATCATAAACACAGAGCAACAACTTTATTAAGGATTAATAAGCTTTATTAAGCATATATTTGTCTGCTCTATGTTGACTGGAAGCTATGAAAAATGTGATGTTACTATTGCCGCATGTTTAAATGATTGCCTGCATATGTATCCATGACAATATCTATTCATCTTCTGTTCTTTATATATGTTTTTATTATAAATATCTTTATTCTAGTGGAACATTTTAATATCAAAGTTGACACAGTGAAGTGCAAATTGGAAGAGGTCAAATGAAAATCAGATATCCGTATCTTGAATTTATTCCAAGTAGTTTGGTATTGATAAGAGAACTCCGATTGTTGCCTCTAGATGTCAAGAGACGCGGCAGCCTTCAGTAATTCCTGCTTTCTCGTCAAAGCACAGGGTTCCATGCTCAGCCTTCCAAGCCTGTAGTAAATACTTTACCAGGCGTAAGCGGTGTACGGGAATTAGATTAATCCATGTTGGAGGGAGTTTATAAGGTTTAGTACATATATGCAGTTTCAAGAAGAGAGTTATTTTCCATAATCATTTATCTCAAGCATAGGAAGCATATGCATGATTATATAATTAACAGAATATTTGTTTGTCAGTGTTTGGTTAGTGTGCATAATAATATCATTATTAGGCCTTCTGTGCTCCTGTATTATCAGATTGTTATCTCCCTGCTCCTTTAATTCACTGTCTCTGCTTTTTAGATTAATCACTTTGTTTTAATCTGAACATTTTAAGGGTTTTTTGACCACGAAGGGAATGGTTTGTTAACACCAAAGCAAAGTTATTTTAGAACAGATTTTAATACTTTTTTTTTTTTTTCAGTTGTTGTTATTGCCATATCTGGTAATCATTTTTTAAGGTGGTGTTTTAGCCTCGAATCTTGTTCCAAATCATATTTTTAAATATCTGCTCTATTCTAATCAGCTCTGCATCTCTCAAATTATCTTCCCTGTCCTTTTCCTCCATCATACTGCAGGCAGGATAGTGCCAGCTGCAAGTCTATCTAATCTTTCATGATTTTCTTCTTTAGCGGTCAGTCTTGCTCACTGCTAAAGTTTACTCTACCAGGCTCTCCTGAAAGGGATGAAAAACAATACACTGTTGATATTTTCCACTGTGCCCGCAAAGTTTGAATTCAACTAGTTAACACCGTTTTTCCTCCAAGTATTCAAACATATTGGGAAATAATAATTCTCTTTTTTTTTTTCTTTAGAGGGACTGAATAATACTCAATCTATCTTGTTGGAAAAAAATTGGTTTCTAAATAAACAACCCACCAGACAGTTATCCCTTGATCATATGTTATGGCAGACGTCATCTACTTTTCCCCTTGTTTTTCTTTGCAAAACATGCTTCTTGGTGGTTTTTTTGTTTTTTTTTTTTCCCTTTTCAGCACTCTCGGTAACAATCTTGGTAACCTTTTTCAGGACATGCAACATACGTACAACTTTTCACGTCTCCTATATGTTCCACCTCCACTTGCGCCACTTTGAATAATAGCATTACGTAACAGCGCGCTCATTTTCGAGCATTGCATTTCTTTGCTTCTCAGATTATAATCTATTTTGTGCATTGCTGAATGTGATAAATATTTCATGTATTTCACCCTATTACCATTTTCTTTTTTCCTGCATGCCCTGTATGCTGTTTGTGCTCATTTCGGTAGACGTCAGCTTGTTTCCTTACCTAGCCTGGATGCATTCCTCTGGTTTTATAGGAAGTAATATACGAGTAGTGATAATTGTGTTCTTCATAGCTTTATTGATTCGCCTTTTCTTTGTTCAGAGGCCAAGCTATTTGGTGTATTACAGAACTGGTATTGGCCTCCCCACTTGCCTACTTTTGCTGCTGCTTCAAGTTTGTACATGCAGTTCCATATGCGTCATTTTTTTTGGGTTTTTTGTTTTTTATTTTTTTTTAAGTTACTACCCTATACATTTTGGCTGTGTACCTGCCTGTGTGATAATTCACGTTTGCTTGGGTTGATGATGCAACTTTCCTTTTAGACGCAGTATATTCAAACACTATACCATTTTATCAATAAAGAGGGTTTAATTTTTCCCTTATCTCGCCGCTTGTACAAACTTGTTGCTTTCAAGTTCGTCTCGTCGGGTTACTTTCCCCCCCTCCCCCAAGTGCATTGTGGGAAAAAAAGTTATGTCTGTCTCGCAGTTATTTATTTTGTCAATACGTTACACACCTTCCAGCTTTGCGCCTTTTCCCGGGTGCCTTTCCGTCCGGCTCCGCACCCGTGATG
>VFFE01007094.1:1094424-1111938 GCA_008921705.1 Burhinus oedicnemus
AGGCTGCTGCTTTTTTTTTTCTTTTAACTTACCCCCCCCCTTTTTTTTTTTTTTTTTTTTTTTTTATCTCTAGTAGCGATCTCTGGGGCTGAGGTTTCCGCAGAAAGTTTGGGGGCTGTTACGGTGTGTATTTGCGCGGAGGGGGAGGGGAGCGGGCTCCTTCTGTGTGTGCTGCTCCTCTGGGTGCCTATTGGAGAATAATAGTGTAAGTGACAACCTAGAAGTAGACTTTCTGCTCTTCACACTGGATAGAAAAGCTGCCTTTTTTTTTTTTGCTTTGCTTTTTTTTTTTTTTAATAACCCCCTTTCTCACTTGCTCCTGTACGCATTGGTTTTATTTTTGAAAGGATAGCTAGACTTAAGTCACCCTCCACCTCAATTTAGACCTGCTACTTTATTTTTTTTTTAATTATTATTATGAATTCCTCGTTTTGAGCGTTACACTTGTCTGATCAATTTGATCTTCAGCTCCTGCTTCCGTTGCTACACCTCGAAAACTGTCTCTCTCAAAAAGATATTTAATCTGTATTTTTTGTCCATTGCCATTTTTGCTCATGGCTACTCTCTTTCTCGCTATCTATTTTTGCCCTTCCCCGCCTAGAGGAAAATAGCAACAAGAAAAAAAAAAAAGAAAAAATCAGAGAATATTAGGGGAAGTAGTCCTCAGGTCTGCTGCCCCCCCCTCTCCCCCCCCTCCAAAAAGGGGGGGGGAACCTAGAAAACATCAGTCTTGAACTTCTTCCTCTTCAAGAGCTCGGGCTGCAAAGGAAACCTCCTTTGTTTTTGTTATTTATATGCTGTCAAGTTTTGAAGTGGTGAGTTTCGGGTCGGTTTTGCTAATTTCACTCAGAAAACTGCAGTGTTTCTGTTTCTAGATAAGTACTTTGCTTCTTTGTCTCTTTAAAAGGTCACAGGGAAAGCTTGGCCTGGATTGTGAGAGCCATATGGAACGGATAAGTGCGGAGCCTCTCTCAAATGTGATTATGGGTTTTTATGGGGGAGGGAGGGAAGAGGAGGGGAAAGGCATGGGGAGGGGGCTGATTCAGGAGGAGAGAAAGAAATAATATAATACCGGCGGCGTTACATCGCGACAAAAGGGAGATACCGCACCGACTCTCATTCAGAAATTGCGCGGTGTGCCCGTACGTGTGCGCTGTCTCTGGGAAACGGTGCCTCGAAATTGTGCTCTTCTCTCGCTGCCTGTGATGAAAACTTGTAGTTGGGAGAGATGCCTGAACGCGAAACCCGGGGAAACTCTTGGCCTGGCCCCGGCGGAGGTGATGGCTCTGCCCTGCAACCCTCTCCCTGGGCAGGCCACGCTGGGTGTTGCTCATCACTATTCCAAACTGAGGTTTCCGTGAACTTTAGCCTTGGGCATGGAGTTTAAATGAGTAAATTAGGTGTTTTATGTGCATGTAATTTTGCTTTGTAACATAAAGCTTTTTTACAAGATGACTAAGCGGTGAAAGGATGCCGATGGGTGGGTATTCTCAGGCCAAGCGAAAATGACCCGTTTGGTGTTTTGGTTGTAGTCAGTGTATTAACTGAACTGCGATCTATCACTTTTATTCACTGTACGTGATGTAGTGCGATTCTGACTCATGATGACTAGATACTTTTTGTAGCAAAGAACCTCGGTGCCTTAGAGTACTTCTGAAGTTGCCAAAAGTGACAAGGATTTTTCTTGTTTCAGGCTGCTGCTTTTTTTTTTCTTTTAACTTACCCCCCCCCTTTTTTTTTTTTTCCCTTTTTTGTTAATCCTCTTATTCTTGAGAGAGCCCAGTCTCAGAAAAGCAGCCCTATAGTATGTTAGCATCGTCAGAAACATCGGAAGATGTTAACGGTTTGAGTCTGTAATTCTTTGCTTGGGCTGCAGTTAACACAGTAAAAAAAAAAAAAATCTTTTCAAAAAGTGGCTAAAATAGGCATGTTTACTGTTAATGAGACACACGACCTAAAACAGATGGGATCAAGATGAATGGTAAATCTTAGCCTGTCACCTTACAGCATAAGGAGAAAAGGAAAAATAACGATTTTCTGAACTTCAGCTATTCAGTGGCATTCTTGAGGTTGCTTGTAAATGTTCAGATTAATATATTGCCTCTTACTTCAGATCGGGAAAAGCAGCACAGTGTTCAAACAAGACAAAAATAGTTTACAGAATTGTTATTGGCATATATACTAGCATCGTGGAAGTATAAAAAAAACCCAACAAACCCAAGATGTTTGGGCTTTAATAGCTTTACTATGAAATGTGCAGAAAATGTATTGAATTACTAGGCAACTGAAAGAAAGTAGCAATTATCAGATTCACACCAGTCTTTCTAAATATGACTTCCCCAGTATTAGTATTTGTACTTGCTAATGTAAATACTCGTTCATAAATTAATGTCTAGTCACCTGTCCTTGGTGATTATATTATATAGATAACATAATTGTCAGTGTAGTCACACCTTTCTCAGTCAGAGAAAGGTAGGGTAAAATACCTAACAGTCACAACTGTGTTGATGAATGAAATCATAACCAGCAAGATGTCTCTGTTCTCAGCAACTGATTAATTTTTTTATATATATATACTTGGCAAAGCAGGTTCAGATGAGTGACAAAAATCCTCAAAACTTACTCTGTTATGTTCTAAGCTTGGGAGATTTTTAATGATTTAACTGGAATAGTTACTCATGGACGGAGGTCTCAAAAGTTTATAAAAAGGGAAATACAAACATGCTAACATACACCTTTTCTTCATTTGCTATTGAAATTACTTCTGGTTTTTGGTTTCAAATAACTGTGCCAGCACGTTAATTTAGCATCACCCAGGGTTGTTGGGTTTGGGTTGGTTTTTTTTTATATTTAAGGGCTTGAAAAGTACTGTAGAAATTGTGGGTTTTTTTTCCAGCATTGTGCTTTGTGAGAACGCTACCTTATCTTCTCAGTTATTTTTCTTAATTCAATAAACTACTCCGTTTAACACTTAAAGCTTAATAGCTGAGAAATTTCACGTGCATATTTTGAACTTTGCAAAAGTTGATAAACTCTTTCTATAATATTGCTTAGGAAACTCAAAAGCAACCATCTCCCGCCACTGCTTTCCGAAGTTAAATGTTAAATTCTCTTCTAACTTTTGTTTTTAAGAGGGGGAGGAACTGTAAATGGACAGTATTCTACATCTCTAATAAATCTGTTGCTCCCTCAACTAAAGTTTGAACAATCTCTCTATTGTTGTGCATCCATTCTTTTTAATTGAGTAGATCGAGAAATGTTTCACCGGCATCTTTTTCTTTCTCTATCTCTGTCTCTGTCTCTCTCTCTCTCTCTCTTAACGCAATAAAAACACCTGGGATTAATAATAAACCTTTCTGTGAGATTTGTAACAATAGCTGTGTTGGAGCACATACCTTGACAATCATCATAATTTATATGAGTCTTAGTCTCTCTCAGATTTAGTAGAATATCTCTGAAGGTTTGTTGTTTTTTTTTTTAAAGGGGTACTCTAGTTGGCTTTTAGAAAATATTTGCACCAGATTATGATGCGATCTCTCTGTATGAGGTCATTTTTGGATAAGAAGTTTGTTTGTTTTAAAAAAAGCATCTTCCTTCCAGTTAAAATAGTTATTTATTCTTCTTTATGGGCTTACGATACATATATATCTCTCTCTGTACATGTACAGGCTGTGTACGTATACATATGCGCACACGTGTACAACATATATATTTTTTTTTTGAATCATGGCAGGTGATCTTTAGAGGCGGGACTGAGTATGGATCATTTGAACGAGGCAACTCAGGGGAAAGAACATTCAGAAATGTCTAACAATGTAAGCGATCCGAAGGGTCCACCAGCCAAAATTGCGCGCTTGGAACAGAATGGGAGCCCATTAGGAAGAGGAAGACTTGGAAGTACAGGAACTAAAATGCAAGGAGTGCCTTTAAAACACTCTGGACACCTGATGAAAACTAATATTAGAAAAGGTAACATTTTTGATAATTCTGCATTGGAGAATTATGATTTATAATATTTGGGGGGGAAATCATACTTTTGCAGACTCTACTTCATTTATATTTCAGGATTAAATCTCCATTCTAAAATACTATATATTCCCAACTCTGATATAAATCACATTTGGGAAATGTAAGCTTCATGCTTGGGTGGAGCATCTTGCTTTACAGGGTGGAGTCTGATTTTTGTTAAGGTAAAGGCTAGCTGCCCTGATTAAAACAAATTCCTACATTGCAATAGAAGTAATATAACGCATTAATTCTTTGAGTAAGTGTTGGGCTAAGAAACGCAAAAATATGTAAGAGTAAATACTGAACCCCAAAACAAATTCTCGCCTTACCTCTTAATGATGGTCCAAGCTTGGAAGGGCAGAAGTATTTCCATAACAGTTGCAAGTTGGTTTAAGGGAGAGAGTGTAAATCTTTAGGTATCACATTGGAGAAGTCATTTATGATGTCAATCTTCGCAGTTTATTTTCTTAAGTACAATTCATTATTGAACAATGAACAACTTGGGTGTCATATTTTTCAGTGGCTGGTTTGCTGTAATTAGACATTTACACAAGGAAAAGGCACATTTAGAATCAATGATGTTTGTATATGGATGGCTTTTGTTTGCATTGAAAATACTTCTAATGGACAATAATCTATAAATTTTGCTTATCAAACTGTGCAAGTCTTTTTGACCATGTCCTGCAGGTTTGCTAATTTAAATCAAAATGTGCTGCATGTAATTTGGCATTTGTTTTAGAACAGCCTCTACTTTTCTCAGTATAATCAGTGTATTTTTATAATCCATATTTTTCTTGCATTTGCTAAGCAAAGTGCAAAATGCAACTAAGACTATTAAACGCACAAAGTTAGAAGGCAGAGGAATTTCATTGTGTCTGATGCATAACATTTATCGTACAATCATTTATTTTTTCCTCGGTTTGGCGAAAACAAAGAATATATTGATCCTGAAACGAACAGACACAGCAGTCCGTATTGTTAGATCTTTATCTATTAAAAATGGAAAAACAGCACTTCAGCAAATTCTTTGGCCTCTGCTCATGATTACCCTATTTATTGATTGTTTGCCAAGAATGTATGCATCTTAAGAAAGCCAGGGTAAGAGCATTAAAAATATAATTTATTACGGCTTTTCGAGCAGAGTGCATTAATATTGTACAGTGAAGCAGTGGGGCTATATAAAAAGGACTTTCTGACGCCTGCAAACATATAAGTTCCATAAATTCCTAAATAGGAGATTTCAGCTGTCTCTGGTATTATGTGATATTTGCACAGCAAACTTTAATGCCAGGACAGTTTTAGACAAGGATTCTACAGACTTCACTGCTCCTTATGGCAGACGTGCTGTTTACACAGACTCGTAAACCTTCAGCAAAAGCTCTAACACTGCCTTCAGGTTTAAATCATGCTGTATTTTTAGCAGCGAGCACTGACCAATGCTCTCCCCTTTAATACTAGAAGGTTATGAAGTTGCTGCACTTGGAGGTCTTGCCAAGTACTAGCAGGAGCGATCAGCCAGCTGAGATTGTGCTCTCCTGTCTAACATTTTTCACATTAACAGAAGGACACTAGTGACAGTTTGCTAAAAGATTTAGTGGCTTGATTTGTAGTCAGATGATACCTGTGTCGCACTACCAGGATCCACCTCTGATAATCTAATCTACGCTGTACATCAAAATTTGGCCAGGAGGTTCCCCCAGGTTATTCGAAGTACCACATTTTTCCGAATGCTGCACCTCGCGAGACCGCGTACCTGGCAAAAAGTGTGCTGACGTGCAGCGTGGTACCTGTGTGTTGCTAGTTTTGTGTCTGATCATAGCTTAATTTGTAGGAACTGATAAGGGAAAAAACAAACACGCTTTAGCTGTCTTTGAGTGTATCTGCGCTATTTGTTAAAATGAAGCTTTGTTTACATTTTATCTTCAGGTATTAACGGTGAAACTGCTGAAGGATTTTGAGCCCTTACTCTGAGTCAGACGGTAGTAGGTCAAACATCAATTGTGAGAGCCTGGAAGGGGAAAAAAAAACCAAACCACTACCTTTTTGCAGATGAAGCGCGTGTGTGCTTTAGAAAGCTCTCCACAGCTTAATTAAAACCAATGAAGAAATCACCAATTTGCACATACTGCTTTTGCTTTGGTCTTTTCTCCCTTCCTGACCAGTCTCACTTAGATTTAAGAAAAACAAGACAAAAAGACAAAAAAAAAAAAAAAGCTCCTTCCTGCACTACATAAATATTGGCAAGCTTTTAGTCTTGTCTTTCATGCTGAGCCTATTGGGCAAACTGGAGCGAGTTTGTGAGCTTTTCCAAGCGAGCCTGAAGGGGTTTGTTTGCCAGAGATTGACTCTCTGGTGAACAGATGTAGTTTAAATATACGTGCTTAAGAGGTATCTTTTTTATCGTGATTTCTTGCTATACGTTAGAGCACAAATCAACAGACGCGGTCTTAAAGCGTGTATCTATTGTCAAGAGTAAATCTTCTTTTTCGACGATGGTATGTCTGGTGCACCTTAGCAGATTAGGAGGTTTCCGTAAGTCTAGAGGGCAGTGGTTATAGAGGCATTAACATTGTAGGACTAATTGGAGTTCCTGGGTGCCCTGTTAAAATAACCCTTGTCATCATTTATGCTAAAGATGATACCCCTCTGGCAGGCTGCCATAAGACAGTTCTGTACATCTGCTTTTAACCCTTTTGCTTTCTGTCATGAAGAGATCCGAACCTGCGCCGCTGGAGACAGCGGGACAGGACCGGGGCCTAAACCCACGGGTCTGAGGTCATCGCGTCACCCGCCTCTGTCTGGGAGGCCGGGAGGGATTTTCACAAAGTCTAGAAATCTGTTTGCCGAGAGAGACTGTGTCCCTCAAACAGCTTAGGTCATTTGTTACTTTTCTGTCCGTAGTCAAAAGGGAGGGAAAAAAAAAAAAAAAAAATCCCGCAGGGCTTATCCAAGTTGGGAAGTGGAATCCAGTTCCACTTTCCTATGTGACAGATGCCCCTGATGCTACAGTAGCAGACATGCTGCAAGACGTGTATCATGTGGTCACACTGAAAATCCAGTTACACAGGTAAGTTGCATACCAGTTCTGGGACGTGAACTGTTACTCGTCTGCTCTCACTGTTAATATTGCTTCTATTTAATTCCCACTGTGCTGCGTGCTCGAAGTACAAAGGCTTATCTAAATTCCTTTTTAGTTACTCCACTTCTTTAACTTACAGTATACTATTGCAGAAAACTTTTATAGCTCTGATACATAGATTTTTCTTTGGATATCTCATTAAAACTATATTGCATTTTAGTCAATTAAATGATGCATTACAAGAAGGCATTTTACATAAAGTTTACTTAAGAGAAAAATATTTTTGCATATCATGAACAGTACCATCTGTGTGCATTTTGTAAAAGAATGACTTGCTCACACTTATTGTTGCTGTCTAGGTTCTTAAATTTCACGGTAACAAAAAAGAAAAAAACGGCTAATATATTAATGCTTTTCATGATCAGTCGTGAGAAAGCATTACACCTTAAATTGTTTTACCAAGCGCATCAGAGCAGGAAGGTAGAAGTAACATGAAAAAATAGTCGCCACATGCAGCTGATGTATAATTCATGCATCAATACAGCAGATGTGTTGTATAAAGTAATTAACTAATCGGAACAATCAGGAGACCGAGAGCAATCTCCAGATGCATCTGCTTGATGCGCAAAATGAAATCTGTCTGTCTTAAAGGAATGTTCTGCAGCAGGATGCAATCTTGTAATAATCCCTTTTCTAATCTGTGTTTCAAATAGTTGCCCTAAACTAGAAGACTTGCCTCCTGAACAATGGTCTCACACAACAGTAAGAAATGCTCTGAAGGACTTACTGAAGGATATGAACCAGAGTTCATTGGCCAAGGAATGTCCCCTTTCACAGGTACTTAGCATAACGTGTAATAAATAATAAAGCACTATAGGCAACGCTGATGTGAGATTTCTACAGACTGTAGCAAGTAGTACCCGTGAGTGAATCTGCCAAAAATGCAAATTCATTTGACCACTTCATGATCTTTATAAATACGCCTGATTCATTTTGAACGTAGCCTTACAACGTTTCCCATGGGGAGTCGTGAAAGGTTGTTTACACCACACTAAAATTGTCTCACAGCAAACTGGATTTTAACTGGTTTTTGTCTTCAGTCTTTGAACTGCTTTGATGTAACTACTTTTTTCAAGCACATGTGTTCAAGATGTTAAAAGGCTCTTTACTTACTGCTGTCAAAAGTACTATTGAATCTGAATGCTTGTTAGATAACCTACAGTAGTTTTAAATGCTAATTCATAAAATGAGACAGTCTTTGGCATGCTATATGAGAAGGGAATAAAGAATAAAGCTCTTTGGATGATGTGTTGTTGTTGCAAACAACCAAAGGAAAATCAGCCATTTATTAGTTCTAATCAAAATATAGCTAAACAAAAATGAAACCTCAGTTTATGCATTGCGAAATACTGAGCTGATGCTTTCCTCCAGCCTTAGTCGCATTGTTCTTTTTTGCCATTCTTTTTGTCATTCTTTTGTCAAATTACTGTGAAGGCGCAACTTACCCTTCTATGCAGTACGGTGTCCAATGATGCTGTGGTGGGAACGTCGTATTTATTTTTACCTTTTAAATTTTAAAATGTATTTTGTTGTGGTGCAGTGGAGACAAATTCAGTATACAAATAAATGATGTTAGTTGTGGTAGGGAGGGGAAAAAGGAAATTAAGGAAGTCAAGGTATTTTTAGGGGGATTTTATTTCTCTTGCTCAGAATATTGGAGTCTTTGTCTGTGAAAGACTTCAGTTAATCTATAGAGGACTACTCTCTTTCTGTCTGTCTTTGCAGCGGATATATTAGAAGGCAGTTTTCCTATCACTTTTTTTCCCCTATGGTTAGATTGTTTTCAGTGATGTGGCTCCGATATAGGAAGTTTTGAAGTGGAAATAATCAAAATTATCTTCACTGGTTGCAAACCATTCCAGTTAATATGTCTGCAAAGTTATCTTGTATGTACCTACTATAAAAGCATGTGAGTTATTGCACTGCTGGCTTATGGAGGCTGCAGATAATTTGGGATTTTTCTCCATTTTAATCTTTCCAATAATGCTAGTTTTTACTTGATACTGACAGAAAGCGAGTAAATTCTGTCGAGATGGAATATTTCATTTCTATTTGGATGTAGTGTTTCACATAGCAGCTTCTATGTATATATAGATGATGCAATGATAAAGCAGAAAAAAAGTTTTTTAAAAGGAATACTTCACTAGAGACAGTATCATGGTACCGGAGACAATTCATTAATTACACTCTTTTAAAAAGTTGGTTTTAAACTATACTGAATTTTTATATAATAATTTTAATGGACAAAAAACATCTTGCCTAGTAACAGCTCTTGAAGTTAGCACTTGAGATGACCAAAACTCCAGATTACGGAATTCTGATTTGGGACTGTTTGTTTACTGTTTTGCACTTCTTTATTTGTAAAAGAATATTCTTAAAGCCGTGAGCTTCTTTCTGTTGTTAAAAGCATGCTTATTACTTTTGTCATCTGTCTCCACCAGCACTGCAGTAGCTGGGTTGCAAGAATTTAAATAGCTTCTGCTTTTCTTTTTTTACTTTAAAGACCAAATCACATTAGGCTTAAAATACATTTATTTATTCTTAACTTTTGGAAAAACAAGCTGTTACAGAGGTTGATCAAGAGCCCATCAGTCAGTCTAAATCTTCACATTTCCCTCCGGGACCTTGAAGGAGGACACGTTGATCGGACGGTGTCCCTTTCGCATGACTAAATTGATCCGAATGCTTCCCATGTTTGCCTAACTAATAACTCATTGTGTATTGCTCCTATGGAAAGGACACTGATTTAAGAGTGTCTGTGTTTTGTTAAACAAATTAAATTTGGAGAATTGCCCCGCAGTGGTGTGCTGCTGCAGCAGAGAAGTAAGAGCAAGGCAGAGGTTAGGAGGCAATGTTTCCGTAGAGGGTCCATCAAAATGCCAGCATGGGAGACTTCTGAGAGCAGAGAAGTGGTCTCTCCTGTTATGTACTTCCACGGGCGTAGGTAAAGCCATATGAAGTGCTTCATCACAAATGCAAGCTAATGCAGTGACACCGTACCATAACTTATTAACACTGTTATGGATATAATTTATTAACCACAGAAAAATGACTCAAAGTGGAAACGAGAGTAGTTATCGTTTTCTGTCACTGTCATTAGCAGCGCTCTATTTTGCGTAGGTACGGAAGGATTTGTTGCAAGGTATTAAGTTGCTGTGCTCAATGCGTGGTATCTCCAAAGCCCCATTTGAGCATGGAAAACTGAGAATCATCATCCTGACTTAGAATTTACTGTATGTTCTTAATTAATCTTGCATTTTGTGTATTAAAAAACTGCTCGTATTTATTCAGAATACTGACATTCTATGTACTGCAAAAAAATACCAAGCAAACTATTTTTTGTAGTGCAGGTATACTTAATGGCTTGAAAATACGTGAGCAAACAAACTTTTGGATCCCGTTTGTCTTACTTACAGAATCTTGAAAACTTAACAGCATCATCTACTTGAGTGGGCTTTCTTTTTTTTTTTCCCTTTTAATTTTTTTTGCCATTCGCTTTCTTGTCCAATTAAAACCTTGTGGCGTATGGGTATGAACTCTTCATGCCTTCCTCAGTAAAATACCACTGTGACTCTTGCTCTCATTAGCAGAGTTGAATACGTGGTCTCTTTTGAAGCTACTGTAATTGTCGCACTCTGTGACTGCTGTGGCCACCCCCGAAGGCCTGGTTTATCACTCGCTATGTGAGCCTGCATCGCGGGGAATCCCCGTTGACATGACTTGGAGTTCTCAGGATGGACCGGAGCAAATGCATGGCTCTGAAATGCCGTGGAATTGCAAGCATCCGTCCAGAGGTTTAGTCTCAAATTTTTGGTATTGAGCAGGAAAGGTAAAAGGACTGCAAATTTTGCGTGGAAAAGCCAAGCCTATTCTGAATTATTTGCTGCAGTGTGTGTTTTCGTGCTTTACCTTGGGTTTGCAGATTTTATTGCTGGAGACTTGCAGCATACGCAGATGCCGGGTAAAAGACTTCTCGTGTTTGATATGCAATACCATTTCTGCTTCCTCTCCAGACCCCTTTTGATGGGGAAGGCAACTTGGAATTTAATCTAGGGCTCCATTTTGGGCCATCTCGTGCATTCCATTAAATTGGTGCATCTTGTGAGTGGCCTAGATCTCATTTCCCTCCTGTTTTGGCTCTTTAGTCTCCAAAGGGTTGTAAAGAAATTGTTCTACCATCAGTTCTTATTTCCAACCCCTTGCACAGAAGCTCTACTTTGCCTCAGTCTGTTGGGAGCTGCTGTAAAGTGATCAGGCAGGCCTGTTGCATTTATTTATTTATTTAATGTTAGTCCTTCCACCTCTCCACTCAGCCTTAGTCCTAGCATTTTCGTACTTCGTTTTCACAGTTTTGCTCTATTTTGGTTCTTAGAGCATAAGTCTCTTATTACTGCCACGGTTAAAGTAACTGAAATACTACAGACCATGTTTATTCTGATATTAATAATGGTTTATTTTGCTTTGTCCCTATCGAGTTATCGTCTCTCTTGCTCGCTCTCTGTGTGTGTATATAAATATAGTTGAGCTTTTATGAGGGAGAGGAGAGCAACACGGGCTATTCGCCCAAGAAGAGGCTGGAAATTCTTTTGATAATTCTGGAACAAACTCACTGTGTGCTTTTGAACATTTAGATGTACCCCTTATCTTGAGTCCCTGTAACCTTTTCCATGAAAGGAAGATAACAAGTCACCTACCAAACGAAGAGGTTGTAGATATTAATTGGTATCTGGGTACTGTTTTGAAAATATGGCAGTGATCAAATGACACTGGCTTTCCCATTGGTATTATCTCACCTGGATGTTTTCTGCAAAAAGATTTTTCAAAATGATTGTTGTTAGTATTCGCAAACAAGCTTGGGTTTTTAAATTTTTTTTTTTTCCCCCCCCCACTTTATCAAACTCCTGCAAAAGCACTTCTGAAGCAAAGTATTCATTCTTTCTCTTCCCCCATAGCATAGCTAACCTAACTCTCAGGACAACCAGTAGCCAGTGCATTGTAGATGAGAAAATCCAGGCCTGATGTATAGTAGAATCTCATGGTTTATTATCTTTTAAAATATTTTGTAGGGGACATGCAATATTCCCATGGAATAGATCCAGAGTCTGTGATACTTATGGAAATAGTAATTTACGTGCATTGTATTACCAGTTTGAATTTTTTTGAAGATATTTGTGTGCACACCCACACGCTCCCTCCCCCCCCAGTCTTTAGCATAGTTTTGCTCTTGATGCTGAGGGAATGGCATTTTTTCAGTTAGAGGGATACACACTTGCATGCCATAAAACGTATGCGCACACAAAACAAGTGCTGGTATGATACCGAAGTCTGAATAGTTTTGCACTTGTGATAAATATAGTTATTCTGACTGCGTTTTGATCAAACTTCCTTGCTGTAGCGAATGATCATCTGCATCTGACATGGGCACAATATAGATCTTATACTTTCCTTTTTGTTCAGACATCCTGCCCTGAATTTGTGTGCTGTTTTATGCAGACATCGTGCAGAGATGCCAGACTGAAAGCTTGCTCAGAACATCCGTGTTTTAGTTCACCTGATCTGAAGGCACCTGGCCACCTTAGCAAATAAGCAGCGTAATAGAAATCCTTTTGCATTTCCTCGCTGCTGTTCAAGACCCCCCCAAACCCCTCCAAAATCCCAACCAAAAAAAGTGGCATTTGCTAAAATGAAAATTTCCAGACCTATAAATAACGAAGGAATGAGCTATTAAGGGTTGCCAAAATACATACTTTTTATGAGCAATTTTTAATTCATGCTTTGCAAAACTGAAAGGTGTTTTTTGCCCTCCCTTTTCAATTTTACCTGCCTAGACCTGAGATCAAGTCCGTGGATTTCTTTGTTGCTTGTGATTCTCTTCTCTCCTTCTCTCTTCCTCCTCCTCCCCCCCTCCCCCAATAATTAATAACTTCAGTAAGGAATGCAGCTCCTTTTTCTACTTTAGAAGTTACTGTACTTTAGATTTTAAAGATGTCATTAATTATTTCAGGGAAGTAAATCCTTGAGGGCCTGGGCTCAGGTTTTGGCAGGCAGGGCCTTTCAACCCACCCCTCAGTTGCTCAAGAGTATTCACTCTGATGTCTCTTCAAGCTGATGTGGTATCTGGGTTTTTTTAAACATTTTTGATTAACCATTCAAATTTGTGCCCGTGACTTTTTTAGTCATCCAGACAGAACGGGCAGTACGGAGCCTATTTCTGGCAGGATGGGGAAGGTGAAATAGGCATGTTGGTAGAGCTGCATGAGGACATTAGCAGGGTGCTCAACCTTTCAATTGCCTGATCTTTTGATCACTGATTCACGTTCTTTAGATGTATCTAAACACTCGCAGTGTTAAAGCTATGTTAGCCTGTCTACAGTTGTTTTATCTGGGTAGCATCCTATTAAAGGAGAAAAAATACAGCTTCTTTTTTTTCTTCCTCTTCATTAGAATTAACTATAATGAGGATGTCAAAGTCGCTTTCCAAAACAGTTATGGGACCTGGGCTTATTTTGGGGAGGAGGGGAATGTACCTTGTTTCTCAAACGGATGCAGTTTCTGGCTTCAGAGGACTTTGTAAGGTGTCAGCGTGTCCCTTAGTACCTGTGCTGTTATGAGGTCTCGTGTTTTTCTGCTTCTGAAAGAGTGGAGAAGGGTCCAATAGAGGGATGGTGCTAGTGTTGATTTCTTTTGTGGTGTTTCTTTTTCTTTTTTTTTTTTTTTACACTCCTAAATTCTGCTGTATGGAGATACAAGCAGCTTTCTTCTGCTAGGCTCTCCTGTGAACAAAGTACAAATTTCATGCTTTTTTAAGGGAATAACGTTTTTTGGGACTGTGCTCCCTACTTGATGTGCTAACCACTCGGGATTGTATCTCAGCAATTTTGAGAACTGTGTCATGTGAACGATTATCTGCATCATATGGACTTCAAGTTTTAGGGAAGTGACAGAATAAAAAAGGAACACAGCACATTCTCTTCTGATATGTTTTCCTTCTAAAACGTGCATGTGTTGTAGAACTGAGCCCCACTCGACTTCTGTTTTCACTCAGTGGTCCTGAGAATGGTATATAGAATAACTCGCATTTTAAATATTTGCGGTTATGTTCTTCTTGTTATATATATAAAAAAAACATGCTTTTTTTTTTCCCTTTTTGTATTTAGTGGGTTAAGAGGCAGTCAAGTAATGCACTGCTACAAAATTCTGTATTCATTCATTCATGTTTCTCGCATACTTCTTAACACAGTCATGGCCAAGTGTGAACCCTGATTTATTTATTTTTTTTCCATAACTTTATTAGAGGGTTAACAAGCCACTCCTCCAATGTTCTTTAAAGCAAGATTGCAAATAAGTCTTTTTTTTTTTTTTTTCTTCTTATTGGCAAATTGTTGGCTGTAGAGTACTGCACAAGTATAAACAACATGAGAGATCCTTTAACATAACATGAGAGAGCCTTTAGTCGCTTTGCTCCCTAGCTTTGGAACTCATTGCCAATTGAAGCAAGGAAAGCTCTGGCTGTTGGGACTTTTAAATCTAGACTTAAAAGTTATTTGTTCTGTTTAGCATTTTTAAAATGATTCTATTAGGAATTGTATGTGCTTCAGTTTTAATTTTAACTCATAATGATTGTAAAGCACCCTGGGATGCTTGCATGAAGGGCGCTACAGAAACCCAAGATTGTATTGTACTGTGTTGTAATGTATTGTATTATTACATGGTGCTGGAGTTGGACCACGGACAATTCATATAGAAAGCATTTGAATACTTAGCTAAAGATAAGGAGGGCATGTGGGGGGGGGGGGTACTGTCTCTTCTTGCTTCTTTTCCCCCTTTTCTGTCAGTTATTTTATTAAACTAAATTAACATGGCAGTTATTCCCTAAGAAATGCCAGCATAATTTACTGCTGCAAAGGGGCTCAAAATGTAAACCAGATGATAAACTAAAAATAAAAAAGTCCACATTAAGATTTAATTGCACTTCCCTTTCTATATTACGTTCTTATGTAAAATACATTACAAAACAGTACTTTCTTTATCACTTCCTTCACTTTTAACTGAATTTCATTAACAATAAAGAAATATATTGTCTCTGTTTCAGTAATGTCACTTGACAGTTAATCCCTTAACTTGATGTACATGTCTTTAAGATTTTTTTTTTTAGTTGTTTTTTTTTTTAAAGAACATGATAGCACTGACTGGAGCCAAGTATTGCACAATCATGTGATTTGCAAGTTTCCCAGCTCGCAGCTTTGCCAGTGCAGGTCAATTCACACCTGCCACACTTATGCCATTCTGGTCCTCATGTTGCTTTTCCTCGGTGATTGTCAGAGGTAGAGAGAGTTGTGCGTGCGGCTCCTTCCTTCCCCCCTCCCTCCCAGCTCCAAATGTGTGGTAAACCTTGTGCATTGGAAGTGTCTGCTCAGGAATTAAATGGAGTTTAATTTCTGTCCATTAGGAAGCTGCTATCCACATCGCCAATTAAGCCTTCTATTTAAAGGGCGAGGAGATATGTATGTCTACATCTTAATCGCTGCTGCGACTGGTTTGCAGAGACCTTCCCTGACTGGTTCAGTTATTACTAGCAGTGGTGGGAGGCACAGAGATCAGTGTGGTTATAAAACCTACCCAAAAGCTGAGCAAATTCTGTAGGTGCTGTAGCGTCACTGTCAGCAGATTTAAAGATGAGGTACGCCTGTGTTAGGGGACGCAGGGGTGTAGGCATAAAGATGCGTCTGGAGAAAATTACTTGAATTGGTAATAATCTCTTACCTGACAGGAATGAAAGCAAAGCAGGACCCACTTATTGAGAGGCAGTGCTCAGAGATGAACACCTCTCACCTTGTCAGACCAGACTCACTGCAGGTCTTCACTCTAATCGTAACTTAGAAGAAGAGATGCATTTCTCAAACAGACCCTGAGCAAAACTCTCAAAGCTTGCTTCCCCCCGCCCTTTTTTTTTTCCTTTTTAATTAATAATTAGGTTCTTCCTTTTTATTTCCAAGAAACGTGGTAGGAAAACCTAAGGCAAGGGTGAGCTTTGTCTCTCTTTCCTTGGACACTTCCTTTAAGAACAGCACAAATAGTACCAGGTTCCCCTGGTGCCTTGCAGCGGTGATCAGAGGACGGGTTTTTCAGGACAGCAGCAACCTCAGACCTGCCTCACTCCAAGCCATGGAATAAACTACTCAAAAGGGAAAACTTCTGTTCCCCGGGGTGGGAACACATGAAAGGTTCTCCTCATAAACACCTGTCTCTTTTTATTTTATTTTTTAAATACTAAGATTTCCTATGCTGAGAGCTGCAGTTCTGTTGTAAGCTTGATGGGGGGGGGGAACTGCGCTAATGCGTAACCTGTGCCTGGCTGTGCCACCTTTCCAAAGGATTTGATACTCTTTAGTAAACTGTCATAGAGAAGGATGGGTTTCATGATGATGAAAAACTGAGGGACGTGCGAAGGACACTAGTGTCAATGGCCTTTCTAGAGATGGAAAGGAGATTTCAGCTCCCTAAGTTTACCTAGTGTGTTTGTATTTGAAACAGTATATCTAGACTCAGAATTGTGGAGGGGGGTTGTGTGTGTGTATATATACACACACAAGTGTATATATATGTATCACAATAAAATCCCAGGAAAAGATACTTGCCAGCTAGTATGTCCTCAAGCTCTTAAAGCTGTGTTCCTTATTCTGCACTTTGTAAGGAGGAGCTTTGTGTGCTAAACCTAATCTAGCTACATTCTTTTAAATTTATTTTAATATAAGGGGTAACTAAGAAAAAAATTTTGAATAAATAGACCCTCAAAGTCCATGTGCATATTCCACATGCAAAGCTAGCTTCAACATTTCTTTTTTGAGATACCTTCATTGAATCTTGCATCTTTTTATGAATTCTTTAGAACATCTATACTTTTCACAAACTCTTGTCAGTGAAAGGCAGCAACACGGAGGCGAAACTAGTATCTTGGCTAACATAGCTGCTTAAAATGTCACCTTCATATGATTTTACTTAGCAGGAGTTAAGAATCTGTAGCAAAATTCATACTATAATTCATTTTTCTCCTGACAAATTTTTACATTTTTCTCAGGAGAGAAAGTAGTTTGTTCGTGTGCTTTAACAGCATAAATACCCTCATAGAATTTAGGTCTATATGATTAAGAATAATCAGATGTACAGGTGGCTCGTAAAGAGGCACATGGCCTGAAACAATAAATCTGACACTTAACCATTTAAACAAAGGATAGGCAAGGGATGTTACACTTGGCACTAGAGGGGTATTTAAGCAAGCAATCAGAGGCATGAGATGCGCTGACTAGGAGTGGAAATCAATGAAGTTCAAGCTAAAAGCTAGCCATACATAAAAAAAAAAAAAAAAA
>VFFE01007094.1:1112859-1146496 GCA_008921705.1 Burhinus oedicnemus
CGCCAAATGTTTAAGTTCTGTACTGCAACTTCATCACTATACAAACTCGGTCTAGGGACAAAGGCTCGTAGCTTTTCTCTTTTCTCTCTCTCTCTCTCTTTTTTTTTTTTCTTTTTTAAGGCATGTTAGGGTTGCAGCATTGGAACATGCTAGCCTGCTGGTGTCTAGCGATGTAAAGTGGAGGATTTATGGAAGAGAAAATAGAACAGAGCCTTAAAAGTTTGGCTTTAAAAAATGGAGCCAGTAGTTTGACAGATTGTTCAGTAAATGTTCATTTTATTGAGAATTATAAAAAAGGTGCTTAACGCCTCTGTGCCATTAATATAATACATTAAAAGGTTACTGTCAAGATTAGTGTTTCAGCTCTGAAAATTGACTGTAGGGTTTATGGGCAGCGCTGCTCATGTTCTGCTTGGAAGATGAGGTATCTTCTACTTACCACTTGACAAAACCATTATGTTGTTACAAGGCTTTCTACTGAAAAACTTGATAAATAGTAAAACATAAATAAAATCTTATTTGAAAAGCGGGAGAATAGTTCCTGTTTGTCTTATAGCCAGATTTAGCAGATGTGGGTTTGAATGTAAAACAGTTGTGAAAATAGCCAGTGTCAAACTAGTGCAAAATTAAACTTGTGGGGTGTTCTGTTTTCAGTGTCTGTTATTGTTGAAGTACTCCATTTCAAAGGCATGCATTCCTTCCTACGGAAAAAAAAATCAGATTCCTTAGTTGAAATTAATTAGCATTCAGAAACCAGAGAGCATGTTTTTGGGTATTCATGAGATCTCTGTTTGAAAAAATGTTTTTAACTTGTAGAAATGTGTTGCAACACACAGATGGGAAGAAAAAGAAAAAAAAAAAATCTCTTTAGCAAGCACTGTGTGTAAAAGGAATATTACATTTTGCACGCTCCTGATTACCCTGTGTAAACAGTTTTTGACATCTGTCTTTATAGTTTTCGAGGAGAGGAAGACTTTGTTAAAAGAACCATTTTTATACAGCAGTCACCATTTCAGTCTTGCTTTACCTGTATTATGAAAGCAGATGGTCTGCATGTCTTTTGAATATTTATAACTATCGAAAACAATCTCTTGCTATTCACCCTTAGGCTTATGAGATGTCAGGACTGTTCTAGTTGAAAAAAAATCATCTTGGGTGTTTACAGAAAGAGGATTACATTAAGCTGAAATGACTATACATTTTCCAGTTTAATATTTGTCCATCAGCTGTTTAATCGTATTTAGATAATTGTGTAAATAAGTTGTTGCAGCCCTTGCCCCTTCCACTGAGCAGGCTTGAAGCTTTAAACACCGATGAATGAGTTGCAAAAAAGCTTGGATTTTTTTTTTTTTCCCCTAGTTAAACAACCTGGAAGGCCCAAGTAAGTTTCGGTTGCGATGCTCCTTTTGAGGGAGATGTTTCATTTAGAAAGGAATCCCCGATATCTAATTCAGCCGAGTTGTTTCAGGAAGCTGCTGTGTCTGTTACTCTCTGCTAAGTCTGTTAGTATGTATTTGTTCTGTGTAAATACTGCAGCCCAACTACCCCTTCATGAGGCATGAAAACAACCTCATTCTGCCCATATAAAAATAATTTTAAGGTTATTTAGGGGAAGTTTTGGGACTGTGGGGGTTAAAAGCTTTTTTGACTGGAAGCTGAGCAATCACTGATAACAGATTTTGCTGTGGTTGGTTGATTTGGCAGAAAAGCATGAACAGTTTTGGTTTAGATGATTGAATTAACCTGATTAACATTGTTTTTGTTGTTTTGCAAAAAGGACAACAGTATACTTTTAGCGATGATCGAACAATGCTTCACCTGGCCGGAGAGCAGCGTTAGCGGCAATGACTCAGAAACACCTCCCCCGGTAGCACCTGCAGCGGTGGCTGCAGCAACCAGCCAGCACGAAAGGCTCGGGTCCTTCCCGTGTCTTGCAGGACGCACCTTGCATTAGATGCTGGCACATTACGAGAGGTGTCTGATGCTACCGTTTTATTTGATGGGCATATGAGAAGAGTTCTGGTTGAGATTTAAGACCTTTCCCCAGGGAGTTCCCCAACTTCTTTGAGAAATGATGGCATCTGGTTTTCAAATGTCTGGTATTTAATCTTCCTGAGAGAATGGGATTGGGTTCAAACGACGCTGGGTGAACCTCAGCTGAACTTCAGAACAAATTCTACCCCTACCTCCACACAGTTGTTGGATGCCTAATTATAATTAACTTATTTGGCTAAAAAAAGAGCACTTGGGCTGCAGCAGATGGTATCATTCCAGAATAGTGGGATTTCTGTGAAAGTGGCACCATTTCAGATGAGATCTCCTGATTCTCAGAACAGGACTGCAAGTGATGTGGTTGGGGGGGGATGGAGAAGAGGGGAAAGAGGAGAATTTGGGTTCTTGAAGTCTCGCAGCTTACTTTCAAGGATAAACTTCTAGAAGATATGTTAAGACTGGGGATCTGTGACCAGTTTTTACGTTCTATCAATTTTCTTTGTGACGTGTGAAGCAGAAATCAGGTGATGAGTGATGCATGTGAGGCATTTGAATATTTGTATGATATATTTATATTCGTCATCCTTGTATGTGGAAAGCATCTGCCTCTGTGCCTCACAGATAAGGAATGCCTATGTACAGGAGTACCTGAATATGATGTGTTTCAAATACAATCATTTTCATTTTGATTATTGATAAGTATAAGCCAAGACGTGGGGAGCTCCTCATGTGTAATGACCCAGGAAATAAGAAAAACTTCAGTATGCCTGCAGTCTAGATCGTGGATCTCTGAAGATCGCTAACTCCTAGGGTTAACCTTCAGGTTGAGGCCCTAAGCGTAGTGGGCATTTGTATATGTAGATGGCCATTAAAACACACAGGAATTCTAAAGCGGCAGGAATTATATAGGAATTTCTATAGCAAAGTGCATCTCTCTGCACTGATGTGACTGCAGGTTTGATGACAACATAATAAATAAAGCATAGAAACAATGAAATTCAATGTTGTCAAGTTATTTTCTGAGTTAACAAGGTAGTAATATTTTATCTGGCTTGTAAAATTTTGCCTTCAGTGAATTAGTAAATAAATCATTGATTCCTCCTGATGAGGATTCTTAGCGTAGGTAATATCACTTGAATGTTTGCATGAAGTGTTCTCGAAGAAAAAGCAGGATAATCTTCATTTTAAAATGTGTTGATAATGTCTGTGGTTTGGGTTTTTTTATCACCTTTGAAGAGCTGGAGCAAAATCCCAATATTAGCCATCAGAGCCTCAAATTCACATTGTGTCAAAGAAGCTAAAATTCCTAGCAGTGTTATTTAAACAGACCAGTCCCCTGTTTGGTTGTAAAATAAAGTAACTGCATTAAATTTATTCCTGAAGAAGCAGGGGATGTCGCAAACTGCTATGTCATTGGCATATCTTCTTTATAAAATGACATGGAAGGGAGGACTAGGAAATCCTAAACAAGCATCTTCATCAATAGTAGGTAATTTACTAAAACTATTATTAATATACATGTTTTCATAATTCCTCAAGTTATTTGGGCAGGAGAAGACATCTGAAAGGGGCAAAGTAAAATGAGAGAAAACCACCTTGAAGTCTAAATGACATCCACAAAATATGCACAAGCTCATACGGGATGGTGGCGCCCATTACATCTGCAGTTCCCCATTTTGTGCGTGCAGATCTGCAGGTTTTGCATGTGCAGTGACTGTGTATTCATATAATTTACCAGTTCAGATCCAAAGGACTTTTTAAATCACGGCTTTTGTATCATGTGTCCATGTTTAAAATGGTTTAATCTGTAAAAGAGCTTAAACAATAATTTTATAAGTATTAGACATTAATGATACTGCTATTATATTGGAGATTGAAATTGGGTTCAGCTGAGCTTGGTTCAGGTCATTCAGGCTAGAGTTGCAGTAGTCTATTAAGATTTCATTCTCCTTTTATACCACTGACAAAAGGCTTCTAGCTAATTTCAGAAATGCCAGATTAGTATCAAGGAATGGTAAGAATTTTGGTGATTCAGAGAAACATTAAAATAGCTGCCTGGTGAGTAGAGAGTATCCACATTTGGCATAAATAATACTGCCTCACTCTAGCAGTTCTGAGCCTCCACAAATAGCATGTTACTGAGTAATACGTTAGAAAATGGTTATAATAAACTTCACTAAGATCAATAATCAAGGTTTTACTCAGAAGCTGAACTAGCCTTTTAAAAGAAGACTTACAGTAATATTTATTGCATTTTTACTCCAAATTCTTTCTTCCAGTGGTTATTGCAGCTTGTGTAACAAAGGGTTGATGCTGTACATTGATTTTACGACAGCACAAATATGGCTAAATGTTACATGCTGAATAGCGAAGAAACATAATAATCAGGGCTTTGTCTTCTTGACTGTTGTCGTTTTCTCAATATGCTGGACAATTCCTGTAGTGAAGCTAAAAGTAACTACTTTCCATATAGAAATCTAAAGGGTGGGAAAGTTCAGTCCACTGAAATTACATTTGTTAATTTTGTTGTTCATACATCATATACTGAGTATAATTTTCAAGTTGGAGCATTATCTCATTTTGCAAGGCTTAGTCTTAATTGATTTTGTAAAAGAATGTACTGGAACTGAAAGTTTTATGCATTGTAAATTCCACTATTTTAAAATTGGTCAAAACTGAGCAGAAGGTAAATTTCTCACTGTAGCTATCTGATATCTCGAGAACCTTTGAGAAAAAATTGTCTCTATCATCCTTTAGTCTATTTTGCAGCTAATACTCAGTTACAGAATTAGACATGACAATGAGAGCTTTTCATAAGGCTGCTTCTGCCAATCGCTTAAAATACCCTGTTTAGGAAGAGCAAGTCTGGGTTCATTTTGGGTTGTTACATACATATGTTATTCTACTATAAACCCCCTTATTTTATCCTACTAATAGGACATTCAGATACACTTTCACCATACAATTTTCTGGGATCTGCCCTGTGATAAGTGGCCCAAAGGGAATGGGCATGGATAACTTGGGGCATCGCTTGCATTTCTGGAGTCCGTGCAGGATTTGTATGCCTGTAAACTTGTGTGGGTACATGAAGGGTCAATCAAATTTAAAAGCAGAAGTAGTATGAACAAAATGCACTCTCAAGATTAGCATCTTCCATCTGGAGCCCATCCCGTTGCCTGGTGTTTCTTGGTCAATAACTTTGTTCTTCCTGTAGTACATCTGCTTTTTTTTGCTCCCATTTACAATATACCTTGGTTTGGTTTTATGCTCAATTAATGAGTTTTTTAAAAGGCTTTGGACAATAGGATTAAAAATGCAATACGGTTCTGAAACTCTAAAAACGTAATCGTTTCAACAGTTGAAATAATTTGTGCTTTGACTTGTACTGCTCTGTATTACAGATTATTTTTTTCTTCTCCCCTTTTCACACAGAGTATGATTTCTTCCATTGTGAACAGCACTTACTATGCAAATGTCTCAGCAGCAAAATGTCAGGAATTTGGAAGGTGGTATAAACATTTCAAGAAGGCAAAAGATATGATGGGTAAGCAAAAAAAAAAAAAAAATGCCGTGATGGTGGATACATACCATTATGTGTCACATTGAGGTCTGTCACAGTCATTTAAGAAGCCAGGTCCCTTCATGATAAGTTTAGGATGCTTTTGATGAGTAGATGTAGAAAGTACATATATAGTGAAAGAATTCATTTAAATAAATATTTGCTATTGAAACAGCCAAACTGTCTTGGGTTGCCAAAGATGTAAAGCTGTCATTCTGTAAATCTAGAGATCTTCTACCACCCAGAATAATTGTTTAAAAAACCTGTTCCTGGAACTGTGATGGACTGGTTTTTTTAATGTACGTATTTTTTACTTGCTCTGTCTAATGTATATTTAAAGAAACAGGCTTCTACAACTATCACTGCCTTCCAACAAGAATGCTATAATTTTATAACTTCATATCTTTCTCTAACTTTGGGACCCTGATTTCAATTCATTTTAACAAATAGATGTTGTGACAATTGTTTGCTTCTTGTAGTAAGCACAAGTAAATTACTAGAGAAAAAAAATCCATCAACGGGACATATTAATTCTGTAATACCTTTTCTCTTTCTGTATTGTCCCTTTTTAAAACTATTTCTTAAACCTGTTAACATCATTTTGAACACTTTATGTCAGAAAATTTCTATGTAGTTTTCAACAGAATGAAGAAATGGGACCTCAATTTGAATTGAATTTTGAGCTTGACTTAGCTTTCAGTACTTGCAGCAAAATCATTCATCTACCAAAACGGGTTCCTTGCCTTTTATAGCTTAAGGCTGTAATGAAGACAATGCATCACTTCTGTGATAATTGCTTGAATTACTATTCCAAGTGAATGGCCCACTTGGGTTGATCTCTACTTTCCGCTAGTGAAAAAAGGCGGCTTCTTTCCTTTATCTACTTTGTACCTTCTGTGCAACACTGAACCCTTCTTCTGAACCACTGAAGTCAGTGGTCAGACTTCACTTGGTTTCAGGTGGTCCGTGTGCGAGGCGGCAGAGCACCTGCCTGGGGGAGTGACCTTCCCACAGCATCCTCTCCCACCTCCATTGCTGCAGCACTCCTGCATGGGGCAACCCCTCCAAAATTTGCCTTACCTGGTCTGCCAAGACAGGGTCACGACCCATTCACTTGAGGATGGTGAAACCAGTGCACAGGGAATGTTTGTGTGTGTGTATGTGTGTATTCCTGTGTAACCTAATGCTGGCAGGAGAGGCTGTGCTGCCCCCAAAGCCGCGTGGAGGAGGAGCAGCCGGTGCTCTGCTGGGGACTGATCCAGGCTATGGGCACCAGATCTCTCTGCAGAACAACCCGCTTTCTTTTTTTTTCTTTTAAATTTCTGCCCGTGGTAGGACAGAGGGCAAAGGCAGGGCTGTGGGTGGGAATCCAGGTGCCAGTTTCTTCTTCCAGCTCTCATCCCTGTGGAGGAAAGCGTGGTCTTGCACCACATGACTGTTAGTGAAGACCATAGTTAATATGAAAAGCTCAGATTGCCTTTTTTTAAAAAATGTGCTTTACTGGTATGAGAAAAAAATTGCTGCAACACTTTTGTGAAGACACTGGAGTTTTGTTTTTTAAATAAAGCATATTTTCTTAAAGCTATTTCCGGACCAGCATTGCTAAAGCTCTAGAACTGAGATTGTTTAAAATGGAAAAAGTGACATACATTGATAAAAAGGAGACTCCTTTACATCAGCCGGGAGTTATTTTATATTGTCTTATCGTGCGCAAGAGGGGAGCTGGAAGAACTCTTGTAGTTTAAAAAACTGTGTGTGGTTAATTAAAAAGGAGGGTGTGTCAAGGCAGATGAGTTAATATAAGAAAAAAAAAAATCAACCATGTTGCAAGTCACTGAAAAAACCCATGCATACATGGTTGCAAGATAAAGCAGCCCATCTGTGTAATTTACATAAATTATACTAGTTCCTAGCAGTCCCATACAATTGATGCAGCATCTAGAAATTAGCAGAGCATGGGGAGGTCCGCACCCCACCCTGCTTGTTACAGATTTCCAGTGGCTGGGAACTGCAGATGTTGTGTCGGGGACACCACGGGAGGAACAAAACCAGTCACTGGGGGCTTCTCTCTCTGGTCAGGCTGTGCTTTCCTGTACCAGCCCTCCTTACCCTTTGTGCAGATGCGCTTCCCGTTTCACCCGCATCTTCTGCAGCACACAGCGTGGTTTCCCGTCTCTCATCTTTGCCCCCTCTCTAGTGGCTTGCTGCCTTGTCTGAAGTCCCCTGCATCCATTGCTGCGGGGATGCGCTCTGCAGCCGCACGTTCCCGGTTCAGCTGCGTTGTGCCTTGGCAAAACTCTCAGGGAGTTACTCCTTTGCCATTTGTGGTTTCCAGCTTGTGGTTTTGCCTCTGATGTTCTGCTGGTTCCTCCAAGGGCCCGGTGGCAATGGTGGGCAGTTTGTTGGATGGTTTTTTTAAAAAATATTTGGTACACCATGATTTCTAGGTAAATTTTGAAGGCAAATAGCCGCAACAGTGATGTTACGGGCCTGCTGCTCTAGGCTGGAGAGTATAGGAAGCTTGAACCTAAATGCGCCGTTTTATGTTTATTTCTTCTTATTTGCACGTCTTGCGAGGAGCGTGAAGTTTGTGATTTTCAGTCTTATGTTGGCTTTTTCAATGTTTTTTTTCCACCGTAGTTGAGATGGATAGCCTCTCTGAACTATCCCAGCAAGGTGCCAACCATGTCAACTTTGGTCAGCAGCCGGTCCCAGGGAACACAGCCGAACAGCCTCCGTCCCCTGTTCAGCTTTCTCATGGTAGTCAACCATCAGTTCGGACCCCGCTTCCAAACCTGCACCCTGGACTTGTATCTACTCCCATTAGCCCTCAGCTGGTAAATCAGCAGCTGGTAATGGCCCAGTTGCTGAACCAGCAGTATGCAGTGAACAGACTTCTAGCCCAGCAGTCCTTAAACCAACAGTACTTGAACCACCCTCCTCCTGTCAGTAGATCCATGAACAAGCCGTTGGAGCAGCAGGTCTCAACAAACACAGAGGTGTCTTCCGAAATCTACCAGTGGGTCCGTGATGAACTGAAACGAGCAGGAATCTCACAGGCAGTATTTGCACGTGTGGCTTTTAACCGAACTCAGGTCAGTTGTCTTTTTTCTATTTTTTTTTTTTTTTTTTTAAATCTACGAGTCCTTGCTTTCTCTCTCTATTTAGTGTAATTATCACCTTTTAAGCCTCTCTCCTCATTTCTGCCTTGTCACTTAGCTCCTGTGAAGGAACCACGCTTCCTCGCAGGACCAGTGTCCATGTTGATACAGTACAGAAATCTTCAGTGATTGGTTTGTGGCAATACCCGCTGTTCTTGCAGACACCTTGGTTCCTCTCCGGTTGTGATGGTTTATGAATATCATAATCTTCCCTGGAAAGGACATAAGCAGCTTTACGCAGAACCATTCACAAAGTCGCCCAACAGATTGCCTTTTGGGTTGCAAAGGTACACCCGTACTGACCACATGCATGCACTGAACAATCTGTCTTCTTTCACAGGTGTACCTGAGATGGTCTTTTATTCTTGTTTGTGTTCCTTTTTGTTATTTTCTAGTGAAAGTCTTAGTAACATCTTTTCAGGCTTCTGAAAAGATTAAAAACTAAAAGCTTTATTTTTAGATCATCTACTCTTTTCATTTATTTTTGTAGTTTGTTGCAAAAACAGTAGTTGCTGAGATTGCCGGTGTCCACGTCAGAACATATACTTCAGTTCTTCAATGCAGAAAAAACTAGCCCTAGCAAAGCTGATAAGTAACACTAAAATGTGTTATTTTTTACACCTGTTTTAGAAGCTAACCCTGTTATAATTTATTCTGCTCTATGAATTTAACTTAATGCCATGTTGCATGGAATTTAATCAAGCAGAAATTATGGAAGAAATGTCAGTATATCCAATTCAAATAATAAGATCTCAAAATTTTAGAAGTCTTATTTCAAAAGAAAATACAATAGGATTTTTTTAAAAGGAAATATTTAAAAAAGACATAGGTAAAATTGCTTTGATTCCACATTTTTAAACTTAAGGAACAAGTATTTGTCCATTGTAGATTATAATAAATAAATCATAATTTGGGCTTCTCTTGAAATGTTGATGTTTCTCCCTGCATATCTCAAGAGAGTAAAAATTCTGTTTCAAATGCGCTGGTACTGGGTTTAAATCAACATGTCATTTGTAATTGTTCTGAATTATTATTGCCTTAAAAATTTTTACATCCTCCTTTAGCTAAAAGAAAGAAGAGTCATGGGGTGAATTCTCTGTAGAGCTCTGTGTGTGTATGTTTTTCCTCTTAACAGCAGAGGAGGTTCTCAAGATCTGGGTCTTTCATACCAAATTTCATGGGATACAGGAACTCATGCAAGGATTACTTAACATAAGTTAGGTTCAGGCAGTGTCAGTTGTTACATTTACAAATAAGTGACATAGAGTTTTGTTTAATACAATGTTTAATATTTTAACTATTGATACTATAAAGTATTGAAATAATAATAGTAGCTTCAAGTTACTGTGGTTTGCAGCTGCCATCTTACCTGGGCAAAAAGCCAAGCAAATAATTCAGAAAATAAATAGTTTATTAGATATTTACTTCTTTCTCAGACTTGCCTAAAAGCAGCTTGTTTTCTCTCAGCTTCCTCCCCCCTCCAAAGTCATTTGTTCATTTTTTGTCAGCTAGTTTTTCGTACAGCTTTTGGTCTTTGTGCATGAACAGTATTTGTTACCTTGAAATACAAGGAAATTGGTTCTGACTGGACATTGAATTTATATGACAGTGTAAGAAGATGCTCTTGAGATGTGATGAATTCAACTGTAGAACCAGATTTCTAGGGCAAATACTGATTCCTGTTTACTATATATTTTTCTTACTAGAAATGTTATTAAATGTTTGTTTACAGTTCAATTCTTTCACAGACATTGTGGCTAACCAGCTTGGTAAAATGTGTTCAAAGTGACCCAAAACTGGGAGGAAACCCCAAAATGAACGTTGAAACCAAATCCCATGAAGAGACATGAAATATATATGTAATGTATTTCAGCTATTTTCAACCAGACCTACTTGAAAAAACACAGACTCGTACCCCTATATCCTACAAATTGTGTTAGCTAGTCAAATTAGTAATTGCAGTTAGCTACGTAAGATTTTGCAGGATTTGTTATGTATTGTGGCAAACATGTGGAACAGAAAGGAAAAATACTAGGAGCCTAGGTAATATTAGCCTCAGTGTTGCCGAGAAATATCTCAGCATACTTTTAATATGAAACGAAGTCCCATTGAAATCCAGAGGAGGTTGTTGGAGGCACATTTCACCTTTGCAAAACTGAAAATTGTACCCACAGTAACAGCTATGTCCAAATAGAAGTACAGATAGAGATACCTGTTATTGTTATAAGAAACCATTTAAATGTGTTTTGCTTGCTGTACTTCAGAATTTATCTCTGGTTATTCAAGGATACATCACATTTAACTAAAATTAGGGCAGCACTTTAATAACTGATGATATTTAGATGTTATTTTCTGGTATTGATGTAATATCTTTTGTCCTTTTGGGGGGGGTGGGGCTAGAGCAAGTGAAAATGCTTGTTTAAATTCATCTACTGTTTTCTGAGATAAAAAGCTAACTTGGGCTCACCACTGACATTTTTGAAACTGTCATAAGCATATTTGAGCCGTGTCCAGGGACCATATCATGCCATCAGTTTCTGAAGGGAGAAGATCTCACTGAAATCGGTTAGTTCTGCGCAAAGAAACCCTGATGTCGAGATACGGTCTCAGATGAGGGGAGAGATTTGCTTTCAGCGTAAAAGTGAAGGAAGGAAGTGAACTATAAACTAAGAGTAATTTAGCTTAATGTTTTGGCAATAAAAATGGACTTTGGAATTGGCTGAAGATGTTGGGACCTCTTGGTTTACAGACTTGTGCTCTGCAATATGAATAGAGAATTTGGTGGGGGTTTTGGGTGGGGAAAAAGGGGGTTCAACATTTGGCCCTAATTTCCAAGAATTTTTGATTTGGGGGAAAAATGTTGACTGGAAACATTTCTGCTTCCTCTCAGCCCAAAGGAAAGAATTTGGTAAAATGACTTCTGAAAACTAGGGTGTCTTTTTTTTTTTTTTTTTTTTAAACTATCATCTATTTAGAAGGCAGAAAAAACCCCTCAGCCACACCTCAGAAAATTGAAAGGGTGTCCTTAATATCTTCTTGGATAACTTCCCCCCTACCCTTGGCTTCAAAATGGTAGTTTCAAAAACATGCAGTTCTCAGGAACGTGCCTTGCGATGTTTAATCAAAGAGGAGCCCAGGAGGCTATAACTTGAATGAAAATTAGCGTCTATACAGGCACAATGGAACAATTGTTGTAGGGAGCAGAAGTGGTTTCGGAGGGTGGAGCACCTCTCCCCACGAGAAATTTCCCAGTGGTCCTTCTAGGAAGGCTTCAGGGGGTCTGAAGTGTCATTTGTCCTTCAGCAGTTGCGATTCCAGCTCACTGGCTGCAAAGAAACA
This sequence comes from Burhinus oedicnemus, assembly GCA_008921705.1. NCBI lineage: Eukaryota > Metazoa > Chordata > Aves > Charadriiformes > Burhinidae > Burhinus > Burhinus oedicnemus. The sequence continues at coordinate 1,124,911 of VFFE01007094.1, forward strand.
GATTGAATCCTGTTAGCACCTCTTTGTAGTGCACCATGGAAAAGTTTGTTGAGTCAGGATTTGTGCTAGCAGATCCGAGTTTCACCTCGAGCATGGCTGCCGCATGTGTGTGTGTACCACTCTCTGTTTGCTAGAGTAATTTCAGTAAATTGAGCTGGTTGTGTTTCGGTTGCTGTTCGGCCGAATTAATGAACGTAGTATTTTTTCCAGCTGATGTCAGTGCACTGTGCAGACACCTCCGCTCTCTTGAAAGAGAGCGAGTTCAGTATTTTCCTGCGCTTTGCTAGCCAGGAAGTGGCATTAGCCATCAGCTCGCTGGCCCGGGTGGCACCGGGCAGCGGGGGGGGGACGGGACACGGTGCCGATGCATCAGGGCAGCCCCCCACGGCACAGTGCCCCGTGCCAGCCTCTGCCGCAGCCCCCCGTCAGCAGGGAGGCTCAGCCTGCCCCTGCAAATTTGCAGTTAAACTGGGAGGCTCTCTACTCTTGTTTTGTTCTTCTTGAGGGAGCTGGAGCAGAGCATCAACCACCTTTGGAGCCCGAAACAAATAAACAAACTGCTTTACCATTTCTGTCCTGCCTCCGTGAATGTAAACACGAGTCAGGAAACGGAAAGCTTGGGTTCCCACAAGCAAGTCTGACATTTGACTCGAAGGCGTAGCTTAACCTGGTGCATGGCAGGGTGACATGTACGTACTGCGCGAGCAAGGAATTGTGTTAGTCATGGTTGTGGTTGGAACTGTGACTGGGGGCTGCCCGTCTCTCTCTGTGTGTGCACTTTCAACCATAACATTTGCTGCCTGAACCCGGGTGCTGCTGTACGGAGGTGACCTCTCGGCTCCATCTTCGCGGAAGGAGGGGGAGTGCTTTTTGCTGCTTTTGCCATGTCTGACTATTGTAATTTTTCTTCTTCCCACCAGTGATGGTTTTTCATCTCAAGGTTTTTGATTACTTAGTGTTTCTGCCAGATACCTTTTCTCTCCCCCTCCTTTCTACTTCACCTCCATGCTTGTTTAAAATATTAGCCGCCAGGATACATTGCCTTTCGTTCATGTATAATGCCTTTTCTCATATGAGAAAACTTGTGTGTGTTTAGGACTGTGCTCATGCTAATTCTGGGCGATTGCTATTTTGAAGGAGAACACTTGGATGCAGTAAACTGCTCCATGTAATTTTAAAACAAAATCTAAGTTTACACAAGCCACCTTCTCAGGCACTTTTTTTTTTCTTCCACTTTGTCTTTGGCACACTTTATTTTCCAGTAAAATGAAAAATGAAGATGGATTATTCAAAATTGATAACAGTAATGGACCATCATGTAATGTTTTATTGAATTTGAGTTCTGTAAATTATGTGGTAGAGAGAAATTTGCCTGCTTAAGTATAACAGAAATTGCCACTGTATTCATATAATTCTTCGTAGTGTAATTTAAGAAAAAGCACACTATCCATATCACTATTGAATAAAAGGTAAAAAGGTGCTATTACACTATCATGACAGCTCTCCTCTTGCTACTAAGCGACATAGATAAATGTGTCTGCTTATAACTTACTTGGCAGGGATCCAGGCTTGTGGGTGGAGCTTGCGAATAATCTTCCACCTGGACATGGGATGGGAGCACCCTGCAACGGAGAGGGATAGCGTTCACGGATGTTCTGCATGTTTTGGGGAAGTTTGGGCAAATTGCATTTTTCTTCTGGGAGCTTTGAAGTTCTATCAGGCTGATAAAATCTATTTGAATCAGTGATTACGTTCAAAGAGGAGACGAACTGGGGGCCAGACAGGCACTGTTTTTGTTCATATTGGCAGACACTTTGGTTTATCTCCATTTTTAAAGAATTCATAATTAGCTTTTGAAAGCTCTGATAATATTTATTGAACATTTTTGTGCAATTAGTAATGAATTATACTTGTGATGACATGTAAACTTTCTTTTTTTCAATGGGACCTGGTAACATTTTAAGAAAATACATTTCCAGTGCAAAAAGAATACAAAGGAGGAAGAGTGAGGAGGATACCGAGCCTGACGGTGTTTATAATCTCGATACAAAACAGCATTTAGCTTTTATGCAACCTGCAGTACAATATCAGGAGATCACACCAAGACCTGAGTCTTGGCAAACCAGTTCAAGCCTGGTAAAACGAACAGTAAATCTCTGCACGACAGCACGGGGCAGGATGTGAGAGCTGGTGTTTTCTTTCTAGGATTTTCCCGTCTTGTCTAACAATCTTTAGCTGAAGTTTTGTGCTCAGAAAATTGAAGCAGTAGCAATGAAATAATATGTGAAGCAGGCAAACTGTACTGTAATACTTTTCCTGCACCTGGTGCTACACCTTATTTTTCATGTTATTTCTTCACATATTTCAGACCTTTAGGTTCAAAGCTCCCAGAAGCAAACACCTCCTGCCTCCTTGGTCTCTCCTCTCCTCTCCTCTCTCTGCATCTGTGTCCTCTGCTCTGCTCCTGGCTCATGCAAAGAGCCATGGCACTGACAGAGGAGGAAGAGGGGAATGACTACTTAATGGCATTTCTGATCACCAAGAGGTGTCCTGCAGCACTGATGGTACTGAGAAATGCAGGAAAAATACAAAACCCAATTTTCTTCGTTTACTTATTTCACTGAGGGGGGGAAGGTTATACAAGAAAAACATCCTTTTCTGCTTTTTTTAGCTGCCCACTATGTGGCAAAGGCTTATATAAGCAAATATTTTCTATTATGGGCTAAAGTATTTTTTCAAGGACATTTCCTGTGGCTGACAGTGGGCTGGCTGTTAGTAAGGAGTCTCCTCTCCTGCCAATGATCAGTCCACTTCAGTTTAGTTTTTCTTTCTTCTTTTTAATCCTGGTGCGGTGTTTTCAGCACAGTAGCAGTCAGGAATCACATGTGTTTACAGCTCCATCATACGTGCTGTGCTCTTGCAGACAGCTTTGCCTTGTCTCCTGTGGCACAAAATCGTTTTCTGCCTCCCTTGGAGGATGGGTCGTGTAACTCTACCACTGATAAACAATAGTAACTGTGGGTTTGAGTACTTGGAAGTTGAAAAAAATGCTGGACAAGAATTTAATTTCCATATTTGCTAATAAGTAAATTTATTATTAGACTAATCATTCAGAAAAATTTTAAAACTTACACTCCACCCAAACGCCACTTTTGTCGGTAACTCTTTTATTTACCTTCTGAGTGGTTTCTGCCTGGATACCAGAAAAGAGGAGGGATGAGGAATAGTGGTAAGAAAATATCCCCCAGGATTATTATGTTTGTTAATCCTGTTCCAAATTAGTTTTCATGCTTAGTGCTGGAAAGACTGTTTGTGTTTTCCGTCCCATTTCCCTCTTATGTCTGCAGGCACAGACTGGGCCATGAGGACCCCATTGGCCCCAGTGTAGTGGTTAGCACCTCCGTCCTCATCGCCCCAGAGAGATGGAGGGGCGACGGGGCAAATGCAGAGCTCTGGGTGGGCTCTGACCCTGCCTAAGCACACCTACCCGAGAGCACCGGCTTTGCAGCAGCACCTTCGTAAGGGACTTTTGCCCGGCAGGCTTAGGACCCTTGAGAGAGGTGACAACTTCCATAGGTGCTGTGAGCATCAGACTTCCCTACAGAGGAGGCTGATGCTTGGGCCTTAGCTTTTTGTTGTGCTCTCTTAGGAATGGATCTTTAGTCAGGATTGCCTCTCTCTAGCTTTTTATTGCCTGCCTCCCTCCCTCCATTCACCCCTCCATTATCCCAAATAACTCACAACAGTTCTTTAGGAAAAGAAACATCAGGTTGTGTTATTTCTTTAAAATCATATCCGTGTTCCCTTGTTACATTAGCAATAAAAGCCTCTCATACCAGCCCTCTCCTTGTCCCACCATGGCAACAGCATTTATTCTAAAAAGAAGTTCACATATGCTTTTGCAAAAGTTAGTTTTCTTATCACCACCTTGTTGCTTCAAGACAGTAGAGCATTTTGTATCCCTGACATATTTAGAAGGAGAATTTGGCAGGGGAGAGACTTCAAAAACCTGTTGACATTAAAGTTCTAGTTGCACTCACAGGTTCATAAATATTTCATCTTTTAGAGTAATTAGGTGTCCCAGACTGCCAGGCCTGCTCCATTGCTGAGAACCGAGATGAAATGATTACATAGGAAACCTGGTGTGGTCTGTACCAGCCGCTGGCGGCACGCTAGCGTCTGCAGCCTGTCCATCTCTGGCTCGCTGCTATGGATGCCCTGTATCCTATTTTCCCTCTCATTCCCCAGTGCTTGCCTTTATTTATCGTTGACCATTCTGAAAGTGGTCAAAGGACAGCAATGGTGAATGGACTTAGGAAATGGCACCTGCGCAACCAGGTGCTCAAATGAATAGCCCAGGTGATGGACTGGGTGAGGATTGGGGTTGTCCTGGTGAGGAGGGACATGGTGGGAGGAGGAGGAGGGTGAAGCAGAGGGAGCGTTCAACTGTGAGTTTCCTCACTTGTTAAACTCCAATATACAACTCTCAAAATACTGACTTATAAAAAATACGGACCTGAGTCAGTTAAGCAGTACTTCAGGAACATTGTTTATTATCTCGGATTAGTTGTGAAACATCACTTCCTTTCAAAGAGCTGTTAAAGTTGCTAGAAATGTGGAAAGCCGTTTTTTGGGGTTGGCTATGCATTTTGTCTGGGAAGCCTGAGAACACCCTGGTGTCATGCCTCTGGACTATCTGTATTTCACTTACTCTTAACGTCTTGTGATTGTCTGTCGACTGTGAAAGATTTCATGGCAAGTTAGGCCAGTGAAAGGAAGGAGACCTATTAGGCAGATTCAGTTTATGTTGTATGTAAAACAGATGCTTAATAAAATTAAGGGTACAATTGAGGCTCTCTTCTCTGCTACCTAAAATGCTATTAATATATTCCTACGTGGAGTGAACAGTGCATTTGCTGCTCTTGTTCTCAGCCCAGTAGAAAGAAGAAAGAGGACTGATAAGCAGTGGGTTTGCAGAGCACGGTTTTACAGGCGCTCACCTAGGCTAACTCTCCAGCGTGGTTTTTTCTTCCCTCTCTACAGGGCTTGCTCTCAGAAATCCTCCGAAAGGAAGAGGATCCCAAGACTGCCTCGCAGTCCTTACTGGTAAACCTTCGGGCTATGCAGAACTTCTTGCAGCTGCCGGAAGCCGAACGAGATCGAATTTACCAGGACGAAAGGGAAAGGAGCTTGAACGCAGCCTCCGCAATGGGCCCCGCACCTCTCATAAGCACACCGCCTAGCCGGCCTCCACAAGTAAACCACTCTCTCTGTCTTTGTGTTTTCTCACTTTCCTGCTGGGTGATAACCTTTCTTAAAAAGACGAAGGCTTTTACTGTTGCATTTTTTTTAAACGCTCATAGAATCATTATTTGCAGTGCGTATCACAAATTAAATTTAAGAAATATAATGGATAATAGTAGCAGTTTATTACTACCTATTTTCTAGTTTTAAGATAAATTCTATCCATTATGAGTTTTTTGCTCATTGTATTGAAATACGAGCTTTCCTGGGCTTGGACCGTGCTGGCTTTCCGCTGTCTTTTTTTCCTGTCATTCTCAGGTGTTGATTTTAATGTTAGAGGTTCAAATAGGGATTTTGAAGGATTTGGACCACTAAACTGAGTGGGAATGAAAGCAGAAGTATGAGTACATCGTATTGTCTTAAAAATTATCTTCCATAAAACGAACAGGTAAAACTAAAGGGATAGGGGAAAGAAGACTGCATCCCACAATGCTGGGCACACTTTAACCGGGTCCAGCTACTGACGACTGGGTAATGTAACGGACTTGCTGTATCCATCGCTCTGAAAGACTGGGATATGTTCGTTAAAGCTTCGTTTAGTATTTGTTCGAATGAAAGTCCTATTGATTTCTGTGAAATCTAGTGGGACTATTAGTTTAAATCTCCCAAAATTATAAAGTTTGATAGAGTGGGATCCAGAAATTAAATGGTTGAGTCCTTGTGTCTGTCAGGGAAACTCTGATGCTGCTTTTAGGGTACATGAGAAATACAGGCATGAGCCATAGGAATGCATAGGATTTCCACAAAGAAGAAACATGGCGTGAATGAAACACTCCAGAAATAGTGTACCTTTTCTGGAATACTCTGCATTGCTGTGGCTCAAGGTTGTACCTATGCAAGGACAAAACAAACTGATTTACAGGTATGTGGGAATTGTGCAGTATACACAGTCCAGGTTTGCTATACAGAGCAAGGCTTTGGGATTGTGGGAATTTTGTGATGGTTGAGTTTACAAACACAGAGCATTTTTCTACTAACCAGGCTCAGGCATGTGCCTATGACTATACTCCGTACCCATTCTGAACCCTGTAAATTCCTCCAGGTTATTTTTCTAATTTTTCTGCAGCTAATGGATGCTAAGGACCAGACTGAAGTAATGAATAACAAAATTGTAGGAAAAGGGAGGAGAGAAGATCGCTTCGACCTGCTGCAGTACTTTTCACAAGAAGAGAAAAAAATTTTAGCAGAAAGAACAGACTGTGCTGATGGTCTAGTTTCGTTAGCATTAACCGAGTTTAGTCTGTGAAATCCAGTATAGATACTCTTCAAGATAAAGGATGAGAATCTATTTACATAGTAATGCTTTAGTGGGAAATAGTTAAATATAGATAACTGTGTTTAAAATAACATTTGAGTTTGTTTTAATATCTGTACCTGCTCCCACAGCCCAGGTAATTCAGAGCAAAGGCTAACCCTCCTTCTTAACTTATCTCTTTCTGCCAAGGTAATGTCTCACTCTGTCTCAAGTGGTCTTGGGCAATTTCACAGCTAAAGAACAGAGTTAATTACAGGACCTTCCAGAAGGATGTCGAGTCAGAGGTAGTCCTTGTATTGGTTTTAATTCACAATTTAAACTGTATAAATCCCTTGCAGCCAGAAAGAAATTGAGACTTAGGGGTTTTCTTAACTGACAAAACATACTGTAAGTTCAAATTTAGGGGTCGGGGGGGGGGGGGGGGATCTATCTGTCTCTACTGTGCTCTTGTTCATAATTACATTTCATTTTTTTAGTGGGAGTCGGGAGTATAGTTAACCTAATCACGATGGTTCGAAGTGGAAACAGCATACGGTTTAGTTTTAATCCTTTTCTAAAGGAAAACAAGTTAACAAGGAAACCTTATAGACTAATACTTGAGGTCTACATAACAAAACAGTTATTTTTCTAGCTGTTACATTATTCCCTGTCGTTAAGCAAAATGTATGCACTTTACCTCGTGGATGGACTGAGGACGTGGAAACCTCTGAGTTGGGATTCTGTGCGACCTTTTTACATGTTGCCAGACTTACCCACCTATAAACACATGTAGCACTTGCCACCTGCTACTAAGTGTGAGCCCTAAATTTGAAAATGGAAATATCACTGTCGGTAACGTAAGTTCAATACTTAATGCTAGGAATAATAATGAAATTATTCTAGTTGTTGCACTGGCAGGTATAACTTTACAGATAGTAGCAGAAATAAATTATAGTCAGGATACTGCAAAATTATTAATGCAAACTACTACTGTGATACCCCCCCAAATGTCCACAGTTTATTGAATATTTGATACTAAGGAAATAAAACTACTAGCATCCTTACTACTAAATTTATTATAAGCAATTGTTTAAAGTTCACTATACAGGAATATAGCATGTTTTTCTAGCTTAGCTGTGAGCTTCTTGGATCACTATTGAAAGACAAAACAGACCGTTTATCCTGACAACAGAATTTACGCAAGAGCCAACATATTTAATATTAAATCTTTAGACCAGTGTAACATTTTAAACAATTAAACTATGAAACCATGAAAAATGGGAGCTAATATGCCACACATGAAGGTTTATTTTGCAATTGCAAGTTATCAGTTTCGGAAGGATGTGAAAATAAACATCCTGAAAAGGATCTATTTTGCATTTTTGTGTTGCCAACTGGTGGCCAGACAGTAGAGCAGATTTAACCATTTAGCAGCTGAGCCTTGTTCTGTGTGAATTTTGCATACCGTTGCATGCAAAAACAGAAAGCGTGACCTTGGAGGTCTGATAGGATAGCAGGAACTCACCAAGCATAAACCCTGGTGCTTGAGTTAGAAAGAACTGTGTAGAATTTATCTCATTTTTACAGCATTCTTACTAGTTGCTACTTGAGCTAATGTATCTGGATTGTTTCCAATTCTTTTTTGAAATCCTTTAAGAAGCTCTTTGTCCCCCTTACTTCTCCCTTTCTCTCTGACTTAAACAAAAAAGCAAAACCTTACTTTTTTTTCTTTTAATTGAAATCATTAGCCTCTAATGCATGAGCTTTTGGGATACGTGTATAGCCCTCTAAGCTGGTCAAGTTGTAAAAGTCTGCTACTGTCTTCCACACTGGTGGACTGAGCGCAAGGAGATGGCGTACACAAGAATTTTTCCCTTGGACGTTGTTCATCTTGCCACCTCCTGGGGCAGAAGCCTGTCTGTCAGGCTCTTTCCTGGGGCAGTGGAGTTTATAAATACTAGCATCTCCATCAGGTAGGTATTGCATGGAGGTACGGTTTAACCTCTCCAACCTAGAAGGAAGAAAAAAAGGTCCTTTTTTGTTCTATTTCTTTTATTTATTTTTTTTTCCCCCCCACTTCAATACCTTCATCTTGCAGATCACCCCACAGAGGTCCTTTCTGGGTATCCCTCAGTCAAGTTCAGAGGATGAGTTTATTGCACGTTGTGGGGATACTTCAGAGGATGCTGAGTGTGGAGCTATGTTCAGGGTGGATGGAGTTCCCCAGGGAGGTGCTAGAGATGGCCTCTCTTTCTCATCAGGGCAGTTTGCGGGGCTGGGGGGAAGAGGATTCCCTCCTCAGTACAGCTTGGGGAGAGGATGGAGGCAGGTGACCAAGTCACAGGTGTTCTTTTCCAAAATATTCTAGTTAAAAAGCTTGTTAGCCATTCTGCAGTTATGAACACTTCCTTCTCAGGACAAGTAATCTTCAGTTTCAGCAGAGCTGAGGAAGAAATCCTTGCCACCTATATTTCCCAAAGAAAATTTGTGCTAACTCTTGGGGCCCATCATCAGCCTGTGTAAAAACAGAGTACATGTAACGTCAAGAGCAGAATATAATTTTAACAAGGCAGTGTTTTAGGAAGTATCCACAAATCGTTCATGAGTCATGGTTCTGGCTACTCAGTTGACAAAAACCTTCATTTTCATAAATATAATCCTGGCCTCCCTCTGACTACAGATGAATTACAGTTCCTTCATGCTAAAGCAATTTCAGCGTGGGTCCCATGGATAGGATGTCACTCTTGAAAGACTGGTCTTGAGGAGGACACTGCTTTGCTGGTGTTTGAGGACCAGTGAACCTTCATTGCGAGGAGCTCTGGATAACACCAGCTCCCATGAAACTTGACGGTGGAGCCCTGGAGTTCAAACACATGCACACACCATGCGTCACCACCAGCAAGATTTTTATTTTTAAGTCTGCAAGATTTCAGATTTAGGTTGATAGTCTTTGTGACAAGTTATGTTTTAATGAAAGTAAAAATAAGCAAAATAATAAATGCAACCCTCTCACCCCCCTACGAAAACCACCATGGGGGAGAGTTAATGGAAACCCTGACACTTAACTATAACTGCACTTCCAGGCGCCACTGCAATAATGGAGTAGTAAACCTTGTCCTGATAAAAGCTGTTCTGAAAGCAACAGCATTTATTGTACCTCCTGTGCTATTTGCAGAGCAGAACTGAAAAGTAGTTTGTTTTGCCTGGAATGAACTACTTTATGAATTTTAATGTACGATGTAATATTAAAAGCTAAACCAGGATTAAAGAAGATTTTTGTTCCCAAGCTAAAATGGTACTTATGAGAATGTGTTATAAAAGATTTTTTTGTTTTGGTTTCGATGGGGAAGAAATGAACTTCCATGTTTTCTGAAAACCTCTTCAGATTGGTTATTCCTTCTATAACAACCTGTCCTTTGTTTAAGAAAATTGAAGTAATCGAGAACTTCTTGCTACTGTAATCAGCCTTATTTGATGAGAAGATACATATCTGGGCAGGCCAGGAGGGGATGGATGTGTTTGGGTTTTTTTTTTTTTTCCCAAGTCTTTCTAAATGTCTAAATTGATTGGTGATAGGAAGATGGCCAAACAAGTTTCTGATTCTCAGTGTGTTATGTTTGTAAAATAATGCTCCCCTGTTCAGATAGTGTTTGCAAAATTTGGTTACTGTCAAAAAAAAAAATTTAGCTGATCTATGGTTTCTTTCCCAAACAGAAAATGTGGCTGTAAGTGTGGGTGGGGTGAGAGGTTGTGCATAAGTGTGGATGAGATGAGAGATTATGTTTTGTTTTGTTTTTCTCTCCAAAATGAATACTTTTTCCACCTCCTCTCCTGAGTCCTGAAGTTGCACTGTTGGGGGCTTTTTTGTTTTCTGTTGGGTTTTTTTGAGGAGGAGGGTGTTTTTTCAACCCAGCTTCAAACGGGCTCTGTCTTGAACTCAATTCTAAATTCAACACAACAGCCTAGATGCTTGCTGTGTATAAATTATGAAACGGTTTTATGTATGGATATTCTCCAAGAGGTTAATTAGCATTATTGCGTGGAACTCATCAGACCGGAGCAGACCAATGGTCCATCTAGTCCAGCCACAGTCTATACCTGATCTTTGAAGAGAAATTTTTAAGAGGCGGGGGAAGAATTTTTATACTTGACTAATGATGTAAATTGGAGAGGGAGAGGATATGGCTGTGAACAACATCTCTTGATAATCCCCAAACCCATCATTTCATGACTTAAGGCTTTCATTCTCCTGAAGCTCTTTGGGCTAATATGGCATTTTGATGCAGATATTAGTGTTTTCTGTTGTTCACTTCCTAATTCCGTATCAACAGAAGGCGAAAGGAGTTGTCTTTTTTAACTTCAGTGACATATTAGATACTGCTGAGTTTGCTGTACCTGTGTAAAGGTAGATGTGATTTGCCAACCAGAATGAGGATTTTCAGTAATTCCCCTGGGTTAAGTGCATATCCATATTAAATTGGGCATTGAAAAGTGTAGACCAGGATGCACAATTTAAATTACGTCTCCAATGTGGTGTGTGTCTTGGTTTTTGATGATCTGGGTGTTCACAGCTCAGTTAAGTAGTCTATGAAGTGCTGCTACAACATGAAGCTGTCTTTTGAAGCTGCATAGCAATCAAAAAGGCAACATGCTTACAGAAAAGAGGCATTTCGATCAGGATCACAAGAGCAAAGTGTTTCCCTCCCAAAAGATATCGTGGACTTGTGTATCCTAGCTGAATACCTTTGTCTTCTCATCCTCCCCTCAGCACCCTCAAAGATTAGTTACAGGTCAGAAATATTTCTTTGAGAACTGAAATAACTTTGCCAAATTTGAACCCAAGTCCAAGAAGGTGTGCTGACAAAGCCAGCACTTTTTCATTTTCTAATTTAGCTTAGCCTGATTTTTACATGCAAGCAGAGGAGCCTGTCTCCAGTTGTATATTTAACATCCCCATTGATTGTTAGTTACCTTTTAGTGAATCCTTTTCGTTTAAAGGTTATAAAATTGCCACTAATTTTGTAATTTTCAAATGATTTCACTGTATGGTGTTCAGGAGATCCACCTGCTCTTGCGGCCCCATGCTGATTTGCCCAGTGTGCTCTGTGGTGGGAAGATGGGAGGTTCGTGGTGCTGCTCCTCACGTTGCCCACTGCCAGGTGCCTCAAATGTTTCTGTGCAGCCGTTGGCCCAGGCTTGGCCATCCTCTACTGCAGTGTCTCCTGTAAAACGTCACACTGCAGAAAAGGAAAGCCTCACTCTCCAGGTCATGGCTGCAAAGTACCAGTTATTTTCAGATGAGAGCAAATCACGTGATAAACTCTATGCCACATTCTGGGATATTACTCCATTTCCCTTTTCATTTAGGACTCCTGTTTTCAGGCACCAGAAAGTGCTAGTGCCTACTAGGAGGAGGCAAGCAGACACTTTGTTCTTGCTGGGGTTTCACCCCTTGCAGCTAATTGGGCATGTGTTAGCACAGCTCCTGAAAAGCCTGATAGACAAATGAGGCTCAGCAAAAGTGGCATGAATTCCCAGTTCCTGGGCTAGATTATTTTATCTTAAAAGCACTATGGAGGATAGTTAACACAAATTGAGCGTGACATTTCTAGGAAAAAATGGGCTGAGGATTTGCCTAAGTACGTCTCTCACCCAAACCCTTTGACTCTCATGTCATGAGACCTGTGACATACAAAAACTCATAGAGAGTGAGATTAGAAGATGAATTATCATGTTGTCATGATTTCCCTTTGAACCTCAAGGGACTTTAGAGCACGGGGAGATGCTGACTGGCACTGGATTAAACTGATAGTGAAAGTGTGGCTTTAGATACATACTTAAGAGTAGGCTGAACCACCCTCTGGAAGTGCCAAGCTCTGTCCATTAGATTTAGAGGTAGCCTGAATGACTAACTTAGACTAGGTGTGTAACTTCTGAATGGCTAGATTAATTCAGCTCTCAACAAATTCTGTATGAACCAGTAGGTGTGAATCGAATTCTATAGGTTTGATTTTGTATTTTCACCTTGTGGGTTCTTAGCAGAAATCTGGTCTTTCCTTTCCTCTGGTCCACTTTAGGATTAGTGGTCCGTTAGGTCCACTAATCTTGGGCACGCATTGCAAGAGTAGCTGCTAATGAAAGACTGTATCCTTAACTATTGAGAATATTGTAGGATAAGCTGAGTATCTGCAGATTTTTTGTACCTCTCAACTGATATTGGAGAAACTGCTCTGTAATCTTGGTGGGATGATTCTTGGTGTTGAAACATCACTGTCATCATTTCCAGAGGGTGAAGGAAAGAATAGTCTTCTGCACATCATGTCACAACTGACGTATTTTTTATTGTTTTCCTTAATGCTGCAGATGCAGCATAGAGGTGGTAGTGTAATCGTTCTGTCTTGTTTTCATGTGTTTTGTTTTTTTTAACCTGAACTGCAAGAATAAAAATTTTATGTATGTAAGTGAAATATGTCTAGAATTAATAGTTTTAAGAAAACCTTGATTTCATGAGTGAGTGGTTAAAATATGCATTATTCTAAATTATTGCTTTCTTAAAAACAGCTTAAGAATTAAACTGATGATATTTTAGAAAGTTAAAGCTAAAGCCACAACTTTTCTACATTATCATGCATTTGAGTGTACTGGACATAAGACATGAATCAAGATATATCTGTCAGGTTTTTATTTCATTAGAGATTCTTTTATGCTGTAGTTACAATTCTGACTTAATTTGCGTGGGGCAAAGAAATCATGTAAGGATTCACATGTCTCTACAAGAATGTTTGACAGGTTTCCACCTAATTTGTTTTATGACATTGAAATTCACAGTGGTCAGTTAACAATAACTCATATTTCAGATGCACTCACCTGTTACAATATGCTGAATTTTTTGTTTCCCAGTTGCCTGAACCATGGATAACTTATAATGTTAAATCTCTGAAAAGCTGAAAGAATATCAGAGCAAGATTGAATAAAAGGAATAAAATGGAAAGGGGAACTACTTGGGGAGGGAAAAAGAGGAAAATAACTTTTTCATAATGAAAAATGTCTCATAAAATATATTTTCTAGGTCAAAACTGCTACTATTGCTACAGAGAGGAATGGAAAAACAGAAAATAATTCCATGAACATTAATGCTTCCATTTATGATGAGATTCAGCAGGAAATGAAGAGAGCTAAGGTGTCTCAAGCACTGTTTGCAAAGGTTGCGGCAACCAAAAGCCAGGTAAAGTTCCCGGGGCGCAACAGCCTCCCTGTCCTGCGGGATTTTTCCTCCCCTCTGATTTTGATCTGTTTCTGTGTGAGTTACAACGAGCGGCCGTCTTAGCATGCCAGCCCAGTACCACAACTTGGAGCTCCTTGCTGAGTCCAAAGGTAACCCCTGGTTACCCTCGACTGGGCAGGGTTGAGAAGTGGCTTCCCAAGACGCATCCCTCCCTCTTCCCCGCCAGCGAGATGCCTTCGCTGCGCACCCGTGGGTCTTGCGTGGCTCAGAAAGCATCAGGTTCATCAATTCCTAGCTGACGTGGATATGGCAAAAGCTGTGTACGAGCTGTATATGTTGCTGCCGAATTCATCTTGAGAAAGCGCTGGGTTTGGTTTTTTTGTGGGAATATTTAATCAGAAATGGGCCCGGGTGCAGCAGACCCACTGGGGAGGCTGTGCACGGGAGGTTGGGGTAGCACTGTCGATGTCAAAAACAAAAAAAAAAGCCCCAAGAAATTACAGTTATACAAGTTACATCTGAGAAAATAGGTATGATCTTTGTGGAATACGATGGCTGCTTGGTTACCTGCGTGTGTGCATACATATATATTGTATATTCAGTTTTAAGCCTTTGTTGTGTGGTTTCCTCTTCTGTTTTCTTCAACTGAAGAATTTCTGTCAAGTTTAGTGGCAAGAGAGGGAAATCAGCAAGCACTTGTTGGGTGTGATTATCATAAGTGACATGTCGTCTGAGAAAGATCACTGGAGTATGCGAAAGCATTGATTTAAGTGAGAATGTACTCAAGAAGCAAGTAAAGGAAAAACATATAGAAAAATGAGAAAGAGTAGAACCACGGTTATACTAATGCTTGAAAGTAAAGGCACCAGTGCTTGCAATGTTAAATTTTCACGATAGATTAAATGTGAAGTCCACTTAGTCACTTTCCTTTACTTTTCTAAAATTGCTTCATAGTAAAATATAGCATCTTCCAGGGAAAGCTGATAATGATCAGTTAGACCAATGTTTCTTGGGCCGTCAGCATTTTAGTGCTGGTTTTCTTTTTAACAGTCTTTAACTTTTGACTTCTGCGTTGTTCACTTTTTGGAGTTTGCTCCATTTCATTGTACAGGAAGGATGTTGTCTCTTAAGTTATATGCTGTAAGGAGCATTTAAAGGGATATTTTGGAAATGTTATATCAAAATGATTAAACTCAAGCTGTGGACTGTAAAAATTATAGCTTTATAGGCCACATGCCTGCCTACCCTTCAATCACTGTCAAAGTGATAATTTCTACAATAATATGTTTCTTTTATTGTGGGATTCTAAACACCAAGTGCTGTTTAAACATTAAACTGAATTGTTTATGTTAGTGCTGTAGTCAGTGTGTCATACATCAGGCCACTATAATCTCCCATGGAATGTAAAAATTCTGTCATGAATCATGGCTTGTATATCGGAAATTACTGTAATTTTGATTGGAAATTACAGGGCTCTTGAAATGTTTCTAATCAAGATAGAATGTTACAGCAGTTTCCGACCTGTGTGCTCCTCAGATGTCTTTATTTACATGTCAAGACTTGGGGTTAGAGAACTGTCCATTTTCTACACCTTCCCCTTTCCATTGCAGTTCTCCGCAAAACTAAGGTCGGAAGCCAGTCTATTGGTCCACGTTAATTTTGATCTGATCTTGTTTGTGTGGTAGTGTATTTACTTGAGTCTGTAGTCTTAAAATTTCTAGGTGGGACAGCCCTTCTAATGCTGACTTTAAAAGGGACAGGTAATCAAAGTGAAGCACAAAAGCTTCCAGAGGATGAGGTGTGGGTTTTTTTTAGAGCATTCGTAGAAAATTTAGATTCTTGTGCAAGCTTTGCTACCAAATATAGAAAGCAAACAACACCAAACGTGTAGTTCTTTTTCCTTTTATTGTGAAGATTATGTCTGTATTCTCAGAGGTGGTTCTTCTCCCAGATCTAAGCAATGCAATGTTAATTTATGTATTAAGCAAGCTTTCAGGTCTGTAGTTAGCCAAAGTGCCGTTTGTAGTAGAAATCTGCTTCACAGAAGTAGCCTTTTAGGTAAACTGACCGTGTTTGGTCTTCTCTAACCAGTTGACTACTAGTCAGCCAGTCAGTAAGTTTTAAATATGTAGCAAAGCCACATACATTAAGGGAGATATCTGTCTTGTAAAAAATTCTGCATTGGAGCTTGTCAGTGGTATAGAGAAATGTTTCTTGGGGCAAAGAAGTCTCCTTTGCACAAAGAGGTGGCTTGTTCAGACATATTCTTTAAGAGAACCTCTCTTGAAAGAGGTCCATTCGTTTGGGTTTTTTTCATTTGGGGATATTGGTTTCCCGCTCAGAACTGGAAATCACTTCCAGTTATAGTGAAAAGCCTGGAGGACATATGTTAGAAAATGATGTGTTGATTAACAGTTTTGGTTTTAAACATCACAAAAATTGAACATTGCTGCTCTTATCTTATTTTGGATATAAAAACTTGATTTAACTGCTGAGTGTAGTCTGGAGTTACTGTACAAAACAATGTGTGACCCTCTGCCAGTGGACAAAGATAGTTGCTTGCAGGAGGGCCTCTTTCTTTTTTTTTATTTTTTTATTTTTTTTAAGGAACTGATTTGGGTCAACATTAGATCGGGTGTCAAAGCAGCCAGCATCTGCAAGGTGGCTGGGCTTGCCTGAGCCAGGAGACTGCAGATAATGTTCTGCTGACTAGAGCACTTTGTACAGAAGAGCTATTAAATGATGCACTACAGAAGTTTCTATTTAGGTGGCAGCGAGGTAAAAAATGAGCATCTTCCCTTGCGCTGTGTTAGTGCCTTTGGCAAGAGTTACCTGATTGATGGAGGACCACATACGGACCTGATGCTCAACGAACCAGCTGGCCTCAGGGGTTCGGTGTGGCAGAGATCATAGCGCAGGGCGAGGACGGGGTGATGGGAGCAGGAAGAGATCGCAGTGATATTAGAGAGATCGTGCTCTGGCTTAGGTGAGTGGTGATCTGCGTACTTGTAGTTTCACGGTGCACTTTGCTGGTGGCTTGTTGGTTTTCCCAAAGAAAAGGGACTGTCTGGCACATGGGTTTGAACGAGTTTGGGGACTTAGCTAGAAGATTCCTTCACATGTCGAATCCCTTTCCTGTAGAAGAATGTATGCATTCTGTATATTTTTTAAGTTTCTATGTTTTTAAGGATTGATATAATATCTGCAGAATAAATTCAAATTCTGTTAAGTTTAAAACATACACTTTAAAAGCTACTATGCTTATACTGAGGAGCTAAGGAAGATATTATAATTCAAATTGCTTGAATACATCATATCTTTGGGGAGTTTTAGAACTGTAATTGGCAAAACACCTAATGTCAGTATTTAAAATCTTACATTTTTATTGCAAGTTGTCTGCCTAATAGACCTATGTATTTTTTTGTTAGATTATGTTGAAAAGAGAACTTTAGAAAAATGCATGCAAAAGGAAGACAGAAAGGTTTACCAAGTGCTTTGTTTCTGCTCCCAGGTTCTTGGGTTTTAGTGGTAGAACAGCAATACTAACAATAGTTTACCAAAATTTAATCAGCACACCTGAATAAGTCAAAATGAAAAGAATCCACACATATATAAATTTGTGTGGTATACATTACTTCTACAGTTTAATCATATTGGGTTTTTATTAAATTTATAACCTGACTGTCTGATTCAAGTAATTATGAAAGCACATTCTTAATTTCATTATTTCAAACAAAAAAAAGTTGATTTGTGTAATGATCATTAAGGCATCATGGTTCAGTAACTGTGCATTGGTTACATGTTTTCATGTGGGAGCCAGGGATGAGGTTTTTTTCTTGATGGTGACAGATGCTGAAATCTAATTTTATTCCATAAAAACAGAAAAACAAACAAACAAACAAAAAACCCCAAAACCTAAGAGCCCCGAGAGATAAGGCAAGTAGAGACTTGTAGTGTTTCTGTACGTTTGCTGTGTTTTGAGAAGTTACTTTTATGTTAACGGCTTATTCTGAAAAGCTGTGGCCTGCACGTGCTAGTATGAAGTAGGGAAGAAAGCAAAACTTTGCTGAAAATCAGCTTACATTGCTAAAGCTTTCTTAAATTTAGGAAATTACAGTTTACAAAAACTGAACTAATATCAACTTCCATACCTCTGAGAGTCCCATGCACTACAGTGTAAGGCCGTTAGCCTGCGTTATTATCCCTAAGTAAGTTTTCCTTTATAGTAGAATAGATAGGTAAAACCGATACTTTTCTGCAGCGGCGATCCTGCCGATTGCTGTGTGTGGCCAGGTAGGTGCCGGCTGCCCTCCCATCTCACAGAACAAAAATGCCTGTATGTTAAAGGCGAGACACTTGGCTCTCACAGAACCATGCTCCGATATTACTTTTAGAATAAAACTAATGGAGTACTACCCATACCTCCAGAAACTTCATCTCGTTACGGAGAGTTTTGACCCGTTACTTCTGAGCGGTTGCATCGTGTTGCCCAATTTCCTGTCCTTCTCTTTGGTTAGGCGGTTAGCCCCTTGGAAATGAGTAGTTTCACGTGCAAAGCATGGAGGTAAATTCAGTGGTTGAGACCATGCTAGAGCATCCGAAGCCATGGGGCAAGTAAGTTGTGCTGTGGTATTTTATCAGAAGCGTTCGACTTTTTGCCTTAGTGTGCACCTGGAGCGTCCTCCTCCGAGAGGCTGCGTGGGGAGGCGCACAGGGCAGGCGTTAGGCTGAGCCTCTAACACTTGTGAATAGATGGGAAGGAGTTAAATGGGAAGGGAATGCTAAACATTGGCACTAAAATTGCTTTTGGCATGCAAATACCATGCTTTTCCTGACATAAATATTTTCAGAATAGGCCATTAGAGTTCAGGTATATAAAACCCTGCTTTTACTGGAAATTTTAATGCTGTAGTAAACCCAGAGATTTATAGTGAAAAATTGATGTCTGTTATCTCACTTTTATCTTTTTAACCAGCAGTTTTAGAAATGCTATATCTTTGATCTGGCTTTTTCCATCTAGAGGCTAAGCTGTATACTCTAATAGGAAAGTCATTTTTAAACAGCTTCCCACACTGAACAAGCACGGTATTGTGGATCTGGCACGAAGATGTAAGATGCCATTACCGCAGATAGAGAACAATCTATTCAACTATTTTCCAGCGGGGGGAAAAGAAACCTTTATAGCACCAAGAGTAACCCCTCTGGTAACAATGCAGCTTTAAGGAGGGGGGGGGGTCTTGAAATTTATTTCCAAAGCTGTTTCCTCAGTGCACTGCACCTCGGGCTGCCCCTGCGGGGTCCAGCCTGGGGGGCAGGAGGGGGCTCGGTCCTTTGCCACCCCATGTCACCCTCAAGTCGTGTCCTGCCTTTGTCTCCCTCAGAGCAGCTGAGTCACTTCCTGGGTTTAAATCTTGGCTTAAAAACCTTCTCCCCCCCACCCCACCCGCCCCGCGGTGTACAATGGATTCTCTGTGGAGCGGGGAGGGATACTGCATGGGGAGATGCGAGGTGGAAACAAAACGTGCTCCAAGGTCTGCTGTCATTTCACGGGTCCACCTGGAAATAAACCCCTCGCCCTCCTGGGAAGGCGAGATACAGTAGTTAGAAAATATTAGCTGCAGAAGCACACTGCACAACCACCTCTGGTTTTTTTATTTATCTTTTTTTTTTTATTATTTATTTTCCTCCCTCCTCCGCTACCCGGGGGTGATTGCTCTGGTAGCTGAAGAGGTGCCATGAGCAGCAGGAGTCGGGACAGGATCGAGTGTCAGCAGGGATGGGCGAGGAAGAGTGTGAACTGAGAAAGCAAGATGGGCTTCTGCACGTGATTAAGAATTGCCCCATAAAGCGGCGTGTCATTCAGTGAAACTGTGAAACTTGGCAGATAGAGCCGATTTGTTTCTTTCACAAAATATCGTGTTGCAGAGTCATAGTGTGTTCTTGTCTCGCCCGGGTTGGAGGGAAGGAGGTTTTCATGTTTCTATTGCGGGAACAAAATGAATGCTTAGAGCACTCCAGGTCCTTCCTCTGCCCTGTGTCTTAATTTCTTATACGGGGTCTTTTCGCAGAAATTAAGGTTAAAGCCTCAGGAAATTTCCTTAGGCATTTTTTTTAAAATTATTTTCAGAAAGGGGGTAGACAAATTGAGTTCAGTTAACTTGCTTATCACTTGATCTTGGTAGACCTGCAGAAAGGCCAGCATTGATCCTGGCTGTATCCTACATTATTGGTATGACCTTGGTGGAGTGGGTTGACTTCAGTGAGTCTAGGGTTCGCACTAGTAAAAAGTAGACAGCAACTTCTTGAATCAACACAGATGCACTGAAGAGAAACCGCCTTAAAATCTCCGAGGTGGTTCATATCAGCGTGCAATTGCCCATGGAAATCTGCATAGAGGGGGAAAAAGGCATTAAAACCTGAAATAGTTCAAGCCAAAGAAAAAGGTACAGGATGGAAAATACTTAACTAGTAAGAGGATTATATTGACCTCTTCAAGCAGCTTCTTGGGGCCAGGCAGCCCTTTCAACGCGTGAAGGCTGGATTTGTTGACACACCGATGAAGTGTGCTTCCTGAGCGTGCTTTACACGTGGGGTCAAAACGGCTCCGGCTGGAGGTTCCCAGCCAAGCGGGTGGCAGCACGAGCTGTTAAAGCGCTGCTTACAATCCGCGTAGAGGCCGTTTAACGAACTGGTAGCAGCTTCGGGAAGCGCTGTGTATTTGAGCCCTAAGGAGAGCTTCCCTGGAGGGATGCGGTGCACACCTGCCCTAGGTTGGTCGGGAGTTAATGCTTAACGCCTTCATGGGCTCAGCCTGCGGCACATCCCGGGGAGACGCTGGGGCTGGGACCGCTGAGCGCCTGGCAGGATGCGGCCCCGCAGGTGGCCAGAAACAGCGAAGGGGGAGGTTCTTGGTTAGGTGGTTTTTTGTCTGGTGGGAGGAGGATGAATGTGTGGGAGAAGCGAGGAGAAGTACAAGTTTAAGTCATTAAATGTACAAATGGAAAAAGAGAGCCAAGTAGAGAAAGCTCTTTACAAAATATGAAATTCTGTTAAAGCAGCAAGACGGCACAACATAAGGAATGTTTGGTACATGTTATTGAAACTGAAAAATCAGAGTATGGAATGAATTATAATTTAGCATAATCCATAATTTTACAGTTTTCATTTTGAATTATTTATCTTATATGATTTGATTAAAGATAAAACTGGCTGACAAGATCTTGAACGTCTCTGCATGTCTTAATGACAAATGAAGAAAGTCCTCATTATCACGTCAGCATTTTAAAATTTGTATTTGTATTGTTTCTATATAGCTCCCTTTTATTTTTAAAGCATATTTCAGATACGCATTGTGTACACGCGATTCCATAACCCATCAGGCTTCAGTGTTGCCTCAGTACCTCTGATTCAGTAAATCAGATCATAGGCAGCATGCTGTCATATAATAAGGTGTCTGATCCTTATTACCAGTTTGTTGATGCACAGACTCCTTCAAATTGACCATTGCAACACATGGTTTCCCCTGAAACTAGCTGTGATAATTAGCGTGGCTCTAATGAGACAGAATGTCACTGATCTTGTGCTGAACTGTCGAGTATCGACGCTACGGATGGGAACTGTCAAAGCTTGCCATCTGTGACAGAGCTTGGCATATTCCATTTGCAAGGTAGAGCATGCTCAATAGACTGTTTTTAAACAAATGGTCCATTTCTTGATTAGGGCTCTGTGTTCTGTTGCCGTGGAAGACTTTATATCATAGCTAAACTTTTTTCTTTCTTTTTTTTTCCCCCCCCCTTTTTTTTTTTTTTTTTGTTTGGGTAAGC
>VFFE01007094.1:1146516-1236516 GCA_008921705.1 Burhinus oedicnemus
TTTTTTTTTTTTTTTTTTTTTTTTCTCTCCCCTCCTCTTTGGTGGTTGTTTCCTTTTGTGTGTGCATGTGTGTGTGTGCACGCGTTAAGGTCTGCCTTTCACTGTAAAGGAGCAAAATAAAAGAATAAACATAGGGGGAAAGAGACACGGCCGTCTTCGGAGATTATTTCTCCGTGACCTTTAGTAAAAACCTTCCTTGCTTTGGCAAAGAAATCAGATATCGCATGAGGGTTTTGTCTCCCACTCTGAGACTTTCTAATCTCTGGGTTTTATGTCCACTTATTAAAGAAGTCATCCTAGTGTGCTGTTTTTCAAAATAACGTGCCAGAAAACACCTCACTTTAAGAAGAGCTTCTAACCAAAAATGTAATCTTCACTGCTACCTGAATTTAGCAGAAATAAAATTTTCTGCCAAAGTTTTTCACCATGAATTTTATCCCTTTGCTAAGTCTTCCATCTACCTCTTCCTTTGGGGAAAAGATTCTTTTTAAAAAAGAATCCCCAAAGTGTCTAGAATTTTGTCAAATGGAAATTTGATTTTATTTTTTTTTTTATTAAAACATTTGAGTATTTCTTATGAAAACAGATATGGTTACTTTATAGCAAATGAAATGTTGTCTGTAAATTGGGGTTTTTTGTATAAATCTGTTTTTTCCATTAAATTGTTCAGTTTGCCCTGATTGAACAGCCTTCAGTACTTAGTAAGGGGTTTTTTTGAAACCATCTATTCTTTAGTAGATCACTGTTGGCTACTTTCCTTGTACAGAGGAAAAATTAACACAATTTTGATAGAAAGTTTTAATTATAAGATTCTCAAACAATCCTTACAGCAAGGAAAAAAAATACAAGTGTGCAGAATGCAACTGAGCAGATTCCCCAAAAGCTGTTCCAGGTATTGTCAGGCGAGAGGAATGGTGCAGTGCATCTGATAGAAATTCATCAAATCTAATCTGTAATAAGGCTTCCAGGGAAGGTTTAAAAAAAAGTAGCTTTAGTAAGAGATTGTTTTATCCATTGCCAGTGATTTGTGATGCAGTGGCAATATCTAAAGTGCAGGAGACAGGGAACTGAGACTCCGTGCTCAAAGTGAATCAGAAGCAGGTGAGCGGGCTAGTTTTGAAAGCCGCTGAAGGCAGTTTGTAACAGAAAATTTGGCTACGTAGATGGCCCTCCAGACTGCTGCAGAGAGGGTTAAAGACCCGTGCTCATCCCACTTGGCCAGCAGCTACCGACTGCATTACTGGTCTCCCAGAGCTGAGCTGGAGTAGGTCAGCATAACTGTGCCATCGGTGTTCCTCACTGCACGGCAGTGCCACCTCCGTTACTGACTCCCCCGGGTCCGTGCAGACCCCGAACAAAGGGGAAATCTTGTCCTGGAGGTGCAGCCGGAGCCCTGGCGGTGCTATGGCTGCAGATGTCTCAAAAATGAGTCTGGAGTAAGGCAAAGAGGCGGGCAGGAAGGGCTCGCGTTGGAAGAGATGAACCATCAGGATTCTTGCGAGGGTCCGGAAATCCAGCTCTCGTTTTTTTGCAAAACTATTCGAAAAATGTCATGCGGTCAGGAAGCATTGGATTGCCAAAAGAAAAAAAGTGTGGCACCCTTTCCCACCTCCTTTGAGTCCTTATTTTTAGTTTTTCTTTCTTAGGTAGAGGTGTTTCGGTTCCTACACTCCAGATGCGTGAATCAGCTCTTCCTCAGGCAGCACCTGCTGTCTGCCTGACAAGGAGTGCTGTTTCTGGCAGGATGGATTTTCTTAATCTCTCTTCCCGTTTTCTGTATCCTCACCTTCTGTTTTGTTTTCCTCTTGCCACCTTCCCTAATTCCTCTTGTTATAGCTCTCCTCTTAGCCCTCCTTTGCCTTTTTCCCACCCTGTTCCTCTCCCATATATACCCTCACCATCCACTCTTGCTCCATCTGCCCCTTTCTCCTATCCTGCTGCTGTTCCCTGTATGCCAGAGTTGCATCTAGGACATCCCACCCCAGGTGCATCCCCCGACACCCAGTTGCTTTGCACAAGCACCGGGGCAAGGGTGGGCACCCCACGCCTTTGGGTTCTGCCGGGTGGTGGGCAGCCAAGGGCTGGTCGCCAGCACGGCTGGCTTCGTGGGTGAAACACCGTTCCTTTCCCCGCATGGCGACACAGATTTAGCTGGGAAAAGAGCCGTGTTCTTGATTTCTCAGGTTTCTCCTGCCTGCTGTGGGCAGATCACTGATTCCGGGAGGCTTTTGAAGATTCAGCGTAGCGGTGTTTTAACATGAAGAAACCAAAGCGCTATAAAAAAAAAAAGAAAAAAGAGAGGAAAAAGTCTGAGCGAGCTGTACGAGAGTTAATGACGTACGGAAATGAAAACAAAGCTGTAGTGCCAGAGCCGAGAGGGAGGCTGAGGAGTTAGCGAGCAGCCCGTGGTTCCCGGCAATGGGGGAAGCAGGGTACCAAGTAAACAGCGCAGAAAACAAAAGCGAGCTCAACCCGTAACTAAACAGGAAATGACAGGGTAAAATTCCTCCTGAAAAACCGAGAGCCGCTAAACACGTTACTGCAAAGAATAAAGGCATCTTATGCAAACACAAATATACGGTAACGGTCCGAGAATCGGCTTGTTAAAGGAGTGACCGATTACAATTCAGGTGAAGGGTTGTTGGGCAAAGGAAGGAGTAAGAAATAATAGATGTGTTTTCTCCATTAATGTTAAACTGGATAATTCAAAACACACAACACCTGAAAAAATGTTACAGGATTTCTAGGTGCAAGGTGAGAAAGGAAACAATGTTTTGTTCCAGATAATTTTTAATTTCACTGTTCCTAATAATTTCTCATTGTGTCCATTTTTTTATTTTCTCAAATTTAACCTCTAAGTCAAACTTCAGATTTTTTGGTTATGAATTACCCCGAATGGTTGGCATATAATGAATAGACTAGGGCAAGCACACAGCTAGCTAAGTGGGGAAAAATTCCAGTTTGCAAATATTTATCTAATTCCAAATCTGCCAAATTTTATCTGAAAACACATTGTTATTCAGTGGTCATTTCATTTCTATTCTTGTGCACTGTCATGTTCCCTTACTTCAGGATGGCATTTGAGAAGTGTATCAAAATAGTTTTCGGGATCTTTGTTAAGTAAAGAACTTTGGACTGAGTGGTCCTTAGCAGAATTCCCTGAAGTTTTGGACCCCAAATGAACAAGATTTGCATGCTTACCAGTTAATGTCTGTGGGTTTACTTGGGTGACTAGGTATTTTGCTGAGCCTGGTGCTTAGCATCTCTAGTATGTGTAACATGCAAGAGAAAGCTCTACAGATATAGGAACTTTCTACTGTTTATATCAAAACAGTTGTTTTTTTAAAAAAAGCTATGAAGGGCTTAAATTAGTTTCTTTTTATTTTTGCTTTGGGGCAGCTAGTTTGCTTCACCCCTGAGAAATCAATTGCTACTCTTATTTAATATGAGGAGAGAGTCTAACTAAAGAGATTGATCCTTTTCACCTGAGGAAGGGGGACAGGACGGAGGGATCAGGGCAGGAAGAAGTGTGCCCGCACTACGCAGCGCCTGATTTAAGGGCAGAAGCTGCTGCCGCCGAAGCTGCTGCCTGGAAATACGGCTGGAGCTGGGGCTCAGCTTGGCTGGCACTTTTCTTGACTGGTGAGGAAAAGTCTAATGCTAAGCACTGCTCTGTCTAGGAGCTTTTCCCTGTTCTTGTCCCCATCCTGGTGGCAAACTACCTGAAAACACTCTTGTGTTGGTTCCCACCCAGGAGGGAGAAACCTGATCTCTCCAGCTTCCCTTTTGATCCAGCTTTCTTATTCTTTTAAGTCTATGGCCCAAGCACCCACACTACAAGAATTTTAGCTTTCTAAGGGCTTCACTGCCTTTATTTTTCCATGAGTGAGATCCATGCTTCTGGCTGCTCCCTTCTGATTTGCTGGGAGGCACGTGTCTTTCACAGGTGTGGATTTTCAAGATTTTTTTAAACTTCATTGAGGTAATGGATATTATTAATTTTCTGACTGTTTCAGTGGTTAACAAAATCTGGAGGAAAGTTAGGGAAAAGTTTCTTTTCAGTTTCCTTAAGACTCCCCTTACCCTTGGCATTATCAGAGCATTGAGCATTCTTCACTGTGAAACTGAGAGCTGCAGAAGCCAGCTGAACTGCAGGAGACAAGTTAAAAGAAGTTTTCTCAGAATATTTAAATGTCTAATTCAAATCTATATGAAAACATTTAGGCCGTAAAAATGTGAAGGCATGTCTGAGAATGGATTTGAGCTGTGTATGTTTTGGAATGATGTCGCTTGTTGGAACATCTTGTCAGCTGAACTGCATTTACAATGAATTCCAAATATCTATGAGCCTGTGATTCCTCAGTGTGTGGTAGATCTTCCCCTGATCCAAAATGAATTCTGGAAAGAAAAAACATATGACAAGAAACCACAGATTTAAATTACTCCTTCTGGGAAATTATAATCTTCTTTTAAAAAAAATAAATTTAACAACGTGATATACACACGTCAAAGTAATTATGGAAGTGACAGTTTGGCCTTATGGCCTTTTTACAGGAGGTCTTTCCCCCAAAGCAAATGTTAAATCTCTGTAAGCAATGTAATAATAAACATTTGCAGTTCACTTGTAAATTGATAGTAGTAAAAGAGATTTTTAAAATTGCCAGGCTCTTTCTATTAAAGACTCCTCTCTACCTAAACTGCAGATATGGCTGCCACACAAAAATTGATTGCATGTTTAAGAATAAATAAATATGGGCTATTAAGGGTCGTGGTTGGATTTAGGGGTGTATTTACTTTCAAGGGAAGCATTGGTGTTGCAGTGAAATCAGTACTTCTCTCTACTTAAATAAAAGATAAAGGGCCATATATTACCAGTCACACTCTGTGAAACCCACTGACCCATTTTATATGCCTGTACTATAAAAAGTAATGTACCAGACTAAGACTGACTTATTTAATAACTAGCAGTTCTTTTTTCTTGTTTAGATTGTTTTAATTGTTAAGTCCATTTTTGTCACACATATCTCGCAGTTACAATGCCAATTGAATCGTGTGTGTGAAAGAGGAAGGATCTGGAGTAGAGGAAGGCAGAATAAAGCTTCACCCACTGCTTTTTTGCATTTATTACTTTTCCCCCTTTTTTTTTACATGCGAATGTAGTTGCACTTTCTGTAAGATTTTCAAAGGCATGCATATTAGGTTTTTTATTAGGGCTTGTGCCTATCTGTCATTGCTAGGCAATTGAAGGCAATACTGTAAAGAAGATGCATTTGAACAAGGGAAAGGAAAGGTGGAGGAGGCTGAGAGCAGAGAAACCAAGCTGGGGAGAAGCCCTTCATTTAGATTATTCAATTCCCTCTGTACTCAACTAAAAAGTAATGATACTTGCATTTTCAGTCAGTTTTAGAGTTACGGGTTAGGTTTTTTCTTTCCATGAGCTGGTGATACGCCTCAGGTGCTCATACGCAGGGAACATACCCACCAGTTTTGGTCCAGCCTCAGACCTTAATCCAACAAGTTTTTTGGTAGTGCTGGCTCTTAGCTACTCGCCGGGGCTCCAGGTAGAAGGAGAGGTGTAGTACGACAGACCAGGCTGCAGGAGCAGGGCCACAGCTCTCCCCATCATTTTGTTTCTGTACTTGTTTGCTGCTTGTCATTGAATTTTAGAGGTTGCTTTAGCAAGTTTCCTTTTTGTATTTATTTGTTTAGATGTTTACAAGAATAGAAATATGTATTTAATTTTTAAGTGTTGCAGCTGGAGAGGAGAAAAGATAGAGAGAAAAAGAGACGTTAGGAATCCTTTTCTTCTAAAGTATCACCAAAAAATAGCGGTGAGATTCTATCGGTACCACTGCTAGCTGTTTGGTCATTTGTTTTTCACAAGCCAGAGAAGAGGTGGAGGTAACATCCAGACAGATGGTGTAGCTGAATAATAGGTTGGATAAGAAATTTAAGGAAATGGCATAATCTGTTTCAATATTCTTCAAAGGAAGGTTTTCCTGCTAGTGAAGTTTACCTTTCTTCTGAAAAGCCCTATGAGGTTGTGGGGTTTTCAGTTTGTTTGTTTTGCTAAATCTCATCTATTATGATGGTAGATACAGATTTACTTAAAATTCACATCTGGCTTCCCCTTTCAATGTTCTAGTAATGAAAGCCAGTAAAATAGATAAACCAGAAATATCTGGAGATAAAGGACAGCTTCAGGTTTCAAACTTTCTCTGATTTAGGGGAATGCTCAAATGCAAAGCCTGAAACTTAAGGCTGATTAGTGTAAATAAAATACTAAGGCAACCATCTTTCTGGGGATGTTTATTATCACTTTAGGCCACATCTCAAGAAGAGGCATTCATATTCTGGTATCTCTACTCATCTTCTGGAACAGGCTGAAAACCAGCTTTTTCTTCTTGAATTAAAGAGACACAGTTTTGTGAGAAAAATAAGGAAATCCCAAAGTACTGAACATTCACAGCAGTTTTTAAATTAATGGAAAGTATGTGTCTCACAGAAGTCAGTGCTTAAAATTACTTTAAAATACAAGATCAACTGAAAAGTCTTTCAGTAACAAATGTGCTGGTCAGTATCAGAAAGTACTAAGTCTGGTAGATTATTAGTTTTCCTAAAATGTTATAAAAATATCCAGTGGCCTTTCTTTTAATAGACTTCAGTTCTTCTGTGAAGCATTTAGGTCTACTCAGCTTTGCCTAGGAGATAACCAGGGCAATATATGTATTTTAGGAAAGATAAACCTGCAGTCAGAATAAATTTTCCTGCAGTCAGGAAATTCCAGAAGAACATTTAAGGCTGAAAAGGACTGCTCTTGTCATCTAGGCTTGTTCCCATGCCTGAACCCACAGGTATTTCACGCAGAAAGAAGTCAGATTTAAGTAATCTCAGCCTGAAAATGAATTTTGAATTGAATGTTCTGTTCTTACCTTGCAGTGGGTGTTCCCTGCTGTATTTTTCTGGATAATAGAAATGTAACGCAAACAGCTTTTCCCAGATAAATTAAAGCAGCCTCCATTGTTACTTATTTGTTGTATTTGTTTGTGCTGAAGTGACATTTATTTTGCTTCTCAGTGCCATGTGCGTGAGCTTACTGATTCAGAACTCCCTGAATTTTCGATCCTGTTGTGTGAGAAATCTCAGTTGAAGGGTTTAATGTGTTTTCCAATCAATGTGTAGGGGAAATTTGGCCTTATCAGTTTAAAAGCTGGAGATCCTTTCATTGCATTATAGAAGAATCTTCTCTAAGCAGAGATTATTCTTAAGAACTTCATAACATTTAAAGGTTAATATGTTAGGTAAAGAACAATATCTTAAGACAAACATTTTTATTACAGGACATGAAGGGATAGTTCTGATTAAATTACATGATTATTTGAATGGGAAAGAAGACAAAGTGCATCATTTCTTGCCCTCAACTTTAATGCCTTTAATCAAATAATGACCTTCTGGAAATAGTTAATTTTAAGCATTTGGAAAGATCAATACCACTTTGCCACCAAAAAATGGCCCAGATGATGAAATTTGATGTATTTAAAGTACCATTTCACCCTTTTAACCTAGTAAATAATTTAAAATGCTTTCAGTACTCCTTTGCTACCATTATGTATCTCGTTCAAAGTATTATGACTTTTCCAAAAGCAACCTTTCTGTGCAATGAGCAGCTTACAAGTTTAATACTGAAGACTAGGCTATATGCATATGCCGTTGTAGTGATGTTGGCCTTTTTTCTTCTCTTCTATACGTGGATTCTGTTTTGAAAAGAAATGGAAATATCTTTGATGAACACAGCTATTTGGAACAAAAATGAGATTTGTAAAGCAAGTTGGATGGCTTTTGAAGGAGAAAAAGTCAATATTTAAAGTTTAGTCCATGAGTTCCTTTGTTTTGTCTGTAAGCTTTTGTGTTAAAGGTGAAGGATTTGGGTTGCTCAGACAATTAAGAGCCCATTTTACCAAGTGTAATTTCATATCTGTGTTCTATAAACTGGAGTGCCTTCAGCATTGTAAATAAAAAAAAATTGCCCTCTATTAGCATGTTTGTGGGCAGATTAAAAACAGTCTTCATTAGCATAAGTAACACTTACAGATTCTTTTAAAAGTAGAAAATTATTTGCTGAATGATAAATTGCTAGCTTTATAGTTAGTTGCTGAAAATGTGCTCATTCAAAATGCCTACTTTAGTTTAGTCTACAATACTCAATTTTTTTGAGTTAGAAGTACTGTTTAATGGATTATGTACTTAGTCTTTGTTCACAGTAGATGCTGAAATGCAATTCACACTTTCTGCTAAAATGTTTGTATCAAATACCTCCCTATTTAGACTGATTTCTTTTAACACCATATATTTTTATTATACTATATGCCCCAGAGAATGATACAAAAAAAATCTTAGATATACTATACCAAAGAAAAACTGTTCATATCTTAGCATTGATACTCTAAGATGTTTTGCCTTCTTAGATTCAAATTACAGCTCTTCTGAAAAATGTTTGAGTCCTTGTTAGTTATTCCATAAGAAATATTCATCATTTGGCAAATTATTATCCCTCCACCTTGAAGCCCTTTCTTCCCAGACTAGATGTGTTTGTTGCGGATTTGGAAAGCTTTGCCCAAAGAACATATTTCATGATTGTAATGCTACCCTCTTTGATCTAGTTAGGGTTGGTATTTACACCTTAAGTGCAGATTTCAATTATCTTTTTTTTTTTTTTTTTCTTTTAATAAGAAAGGTACCAGAATGCAGGAATAGTTTGTTAGAAACTCTATGTGAAACAGCAGAAGATTTTATATAAACACAGCACAGGTCAGACTGAATAAAACAGCATTAGGATACATGGATAAAATGCATAAATGCTTTCTTTAAAATAAGCGTGCTCATGGATCTTGCAGAGTCTAATGTTTGGCAGTTATCCTCTTTGCGCTTTTCCTGCAATAGTTTGGCAGTTC
The DNA here is from genome assembly GCA_008921705.1 of Burhinus oedicnemus. Lineage (NCBI taxonomy): Eukaryota > Metazoa > Chordata > Aves > Charadriiformes > Burhinidae > Burhinus > Burhinus oedicnemus. The sequence continues at coordinate 1,155,468 of VFFE01007094.1, forward strand.
GGCTTTCACAGGTTTTTTTCGTCTAATGTCTTATGTTTCTTTACTAAATCCCTATCAGAAAACCAGACAGAAGACTCTTATTTATTTTAAATATCTTAGGTTTAGCATCTTTTTTTTTCACCATTTTCTTGCTTACTGTAGCAAGACCTTTGCAGATGGTACTTGGTTACTTGAAAGTGCATAACAGTATTTTCTTTGTAGCAGATGGATTTAAGACTTTTAGTTCCCAATAAATGTAGGTTTACAATACATAACTTTACAGGATTTGTGTTGTATATAACAGGTTTGAACATATTATCTCAGAATTCATCTGCATGGCATTTTCAGCTTATCCAGGGCCCATGCCAGTATTTTAAGTAATAGGGAGAGCATAGTGATTGATAGCAGCTAAAGGCGTGATTTTGAATAGAAACAAAGGTTTTAGAACAGAAGGTGTCAAATTAAACTTTGTCAGTTTGAAAAGTAGTAACATCCTGAAAGTTCTCCAAACATATTTACATGTGGCTAATGTTTATATTTTGCTTTGTACTCTCTTTATATTCAGTGTAATGTTGCCTGGCAAATTTACTCTGTTTTAGAATCAAGGTTGTTCCCAATGTCATTGCAGAGTTTTGGGGGGTTTGCCTTGCGGCATAGATATATCAGCTTAATTATTTTAAGGCTGTTTTTTTAATGATGTACTATATATGCTGTATAAACCAGTTGTGATCTAATCTTAGATATAAATATTTCCTTATTATTTTGTGGTCCTTTCCACTTCCTGTAAGACTATAAAGACAAAAAAAACCCAACAGTGGCCCCAGCCCTCCTTCAGAATAAATTGTTGGAACTAGATAGAAATTGCTCTAGACTTAAATGAGTATAAGAGGAGAAAAATCAGCCTTGTTACGTTCACTTGTAAATTCAGCTGCATTAACTGCAGCAGTTCATACTACTTTAGATCAAATGGAAACAAAACTTACAAATTTTACAGAACTTAAAATTCACCATTAGAAAAGTCTGTATGATTACTTTTCCTAAAACTTACAAAAACATTTCATACAGTCTCATTTAGCTGACTTTTATGAATGAATGTTATGTCATATACAGAATTCTGAACCTGAAACTAAACAAAATACTTAAGGCTTTGTTTGTTTGTTTTGAACCAAAAGAAATCGTGTTGGTATAAAGTTTTTAGTCTCTTAACAAAGTAAACCCCTACAGCCTGTTACTGCCCATTCACTATGTCACCTGAGAATACTTGTGAGATCAACTTTCCTAAATATTTTCAGAAATAAACCATGAAAACCAAAAAATTGTTTCTATCCCTGCAATTTCAGAAGAATTCAGTTGGCTATTTCTGTGTTGCCCATCATATGTTTCATCAGAGTATGTCTACTCTGTGACGAACCCAGTGGAAAAGAGACATTTTGGTAGCATAGCAGTCTATTCTGTGTACCGAGTCAGAAGCATCTGGTTTCAGTATCTCAAAATCGCTGCTTCACTGAAAGGCTAGCAGAGACATGCTTCAGGTTACAATTCATCAAATTATTTTTAGATAAGGAATTAGAATTATTATTTCAGTGCAAAAGTTGATAGAAAAATACTGAAATATAATGTTAACCATCAGTAATTAATAAAAATAAGGTCTGATCTGGTAAATATAGAAACAGAAAAGACAGTAAAGAGAGAAGGAATTCCTTAGTTAACAAAAACTGTTGTTGTGAAGTATGTATAATCAGCATAAAATGTGATTGCTTAGGAATTATTTTTACTACTGGACATTTTTAAAAAGAGTTTCTACTGTCTTTTTTCCAAAAAAATATCTGTGATTCACATGGCCACCATACAAAATCTGTGCAGCTTCTAAACGCGTGGTGCAATTTCTTTTCCAGTCTGTCTGTCTACCTTAGAGAGGTCTCATGGGAAGGGACAGGTTGTCTTGTTGGTTTTTTGGGTTCTTTTTTCACCAAAAGCTGTGATAGTCAGCTCCCCTCTCTGTTTCACCACCATTAGAAAGCGGACCAACAGTTTCAGTGTGAAGTAGTGCAGACTCCAGACAACCAAAGGACAATTTTTATGCTTTGGGGTGGGCTGGTTTGTTTTGGGTTTTTTGTTTTAGTTAAAAATTTTATAACTGCATTTCATTTAAAAGATCTAGGTTTGTTTCTCTTCATCATCTTCTCTCCTCCATCCCAACAAACTACCTATGCTTTCCGATTGCACCTCTTTTAACTCACTGGAGAAAACTAACACTGTTGTTAAGCGTAATCCAGCTTAATCCCTGTGGAAGCAAGGTGGGCGAGCAACATGCTGATTTTGTTAGATTAACCTGCTAACACATCCCAAGGTGCCTTATGATGGGGAGGTAGAATCCACAGACCCTTGCTACTGTTTTAAAAACATGCCATACGATTCCAGCTGGGACAGGCTGTACATTATGTGCTCTATTTGAAGGTGTTTGGCCATATTTCCCGGTCAGCTTGCTAAACCCTGCGGCGACACCTGGCATCCACCCTTAGCGCGTGGTCATGGAATGGGCTGCGCTCCATCCCCGGGGGGCTGCTGCCCTCCTCCCTCTGCCCTCCCTGCCTAGCACACCTAGTGAGCACCCAGAGGATTTTGGCCCCATTTAAATTTTTCGCTTTCTCGGGTCTACTACCACCATCTCTCAAACATTTGTCATTTTGATTATTTCTGTTTCTTGGGGGCATTTTCTCCTGTGTCATTTGTTCAGTTTTCCACTTACATCCAAGAGAATATACTTCAAATTTTTATACACACCTCACTAAATATTTTCATATACAATATGAATGCATTAAGATTATTTGTTTACTTTCACCTCTTCCTGTCGTGGCAATGTTTTTACACTGCATTTATTAACTGTTAGCTAAAGATATTAATGTCTTTAAGAAAATACATGCCTATATTGTATCTGTGTATCTATTGTATCTAGTAGTAAACTAGTCTGGATAAACCATTTTTCAACTACCAGTACATATTAAAAGGATCTAAAAGCTTCTGTACATTTATATTATTTGTTGATTCAATAAAATGTCACATTATCTTTCCTACAGCATTAAGAAATAAAATTGCATGGACCTAGTTTTGAAAACAGATCCTTGAAGCTAAAAGAAAGGAAGTATGCATGTTTTATACATGTAATATTTTGTTTCTAAATTTTAATATACCAAAAAATTGCTGCTGAGGCACACTGTGCTCGCTAGAGTGTTTTCACTCTTCTTTTAAAACTATCAGTGCACAATTCAGAAAAAAATCCTCAATTAAATTTTAAGAAGATGTAAGAAAGCAATTGTTAAATTTTCAAGATGAACTTGTTTCTCTTTTAGAAGCAAATTAGCAACCGCTGCAGTTCTTGCAGGGGATTCTGTAGCTGACTTTGTAGTATGTATCCCAAACCCTTGTCTGAATTAGAGTAGGTAAGCTCTGAGGCAACTTGCCGTCCTGCGATGTGGAAATGGTATAAAGGGTATATCAGAAGCTTGAGCAGATCTTGCTCCCCCTCAAACCCTAATAGTGTACGTAAAACTGAGAGACTGTTTTTTTTCCGGGTCTATGAGAAAAATCCTGGAAGAGATAATCATCTATCACTTGAACTAAGTTCACCTGCAGAGACGCCTCTGCTTTTAGTAGATAGGAAGAAGGCATTACTTGACAGCGCCTAGTCAAAGGATTCCTGTCTTTTGAAAGGAAATTAGGGAGCCCCTCTACTGCTATGATTTACGTTAGGCAGCCCTACAGTCAAGGCAGATATTTTAAGTACTTTCTTGTTTTGAGTATTAGTACCATGATTTTAAAAATTGCTCGGCAGACAAACTGCTGGCTCCTGTAACACAGTGTCGATGCTCTCAGATGGGTGAGCTAAAGAAAATATAAAAGAAAACAGGCAGCAGAGAATATACTGGTGCCAGTAACACCCCTGTCCTGCAAAGGGGAGCCTGTAAGGGATTGTGCCTTCACCAACCGGTTTGTTTCTAAGCAAACAAACGACAGTGCGGTGGTGCGGGACCAAGGGGAAGGGGCTTTCTGAAACACTCACGGTTGGCAAGGGTCTGTGAAATAGCGTGGCCGCCTCTCGGTGTATCAGTGTTTGCTTTAAGCCCAGCCTGTACAGGGAAAGCCCTTTCCTACTGGGGGAGAGCGTGAGAGAATGCAGTGCCTCCAAAGTACACGTTTTGCCCTCGTTTTGCCCCTCGGGAAGTGAGGAAAAAAAAACTAATGTTTTGCTGGTGTTATCTTCAAGGGGTGGCTCTGTGAGCTGTTACGTTGGAAAGAAGATCCCTCACCAGAGAACAGGACCCTCTGGGAGAATCTCTCCATGATCCGAAGGTTCCTCAGTCTTCCTCAGCCTGAACGCGATGCCATTTATGAACAAGAAAGCAATGCAGTTCATCACCATGGTGACAGGCCTTCCCACATTATCCATGTGCCAGCAGAACAGATTCAGGTTAGTTTACCTTGGCCAATCCCGCAGAGCGCTAAGTAAATAAAGCTTTAAACGGAGCAAAGGAAATTAGTGTTTCTTTCCTCCCGGCCAGGCTAAATGCAGGTCTCCCAGTATGAGATAAGAGCGTGCTGCCGTCCGCCACCAGAGTTCAAAGGAGAGAGCGCGACCACCCACGGTTTTTGTTTCACTTCGGTGGTTTTTCGCAAACGTGCGTGGACGCGGTGGCGCAGCGGCAGCTGCGTGCCGGGCAGGGCGAGCCTCCATGCTGGCTGTCCCTGGCTAGGCAGGCGTCAGGACCGAAAGGCGGAGGCGTTTGGCACCGGTTGTCAAACGCCTTGCCAGCGAAGCGGGAGGACCTCGCTGCGCTCTTGTTCAAAAGCTAAGCTCGAACCCTCAAGAGCGGTGGCTCGTCCCGGGTAGGAGTGAAGGGAAGGGGATGCCTCATCCCACTTTAACCCCAGTGGAGACTGGGGTGAGTCAATGTTTGTTTGTTTTTCCTTCAGAGCCCCTCTCCCACCACCCTTGGGAAAGGAGAGCATAGAGGCGCTTTCTTACCAGGCCTGCTGACCGCTGGACCTTGGCTGGGTGCTGCTCCGCAGGTGAGCTGGCACGAGGGCACCGTGTCAGGGAGAGAGAGGAGGGGATGCAGGACCCACGCCACGGGGCTTGGAAACAGCCGCCCTTCGGCCCGGGGCAGCCTCGGCGGTGCCCCCTCCACGGGCACCACGAACCGGGAGGGCGGCTGGCTGTTTTGCTAACTCCTGTAGCCCAGGTCGGCAGTGCGGACTGCTGTCTCTCTGAGCTGGGCACTCTTTAATCCCTTCTCACGAAAGACCTGAGGTCAGCCTTTTGACTGCTCCCTCTTAAAGGGCAGATATTACCCCGTGCTTTCCCAACCTCAGCCGAGACCCAGTGTATCGTTTGTATTACCTATACAGCAAAATATTTACAAAGCTAGGAAGGATAGAGTTATCTCGCAGCCAGAAACAACACGAGTGTATATTAAAGATAAAGCAAACTGAATAAGACAATCCCTTAGGATATCAAGTACTAAAATAATTGTGAAAGCCTGGAAACTTGCTGTTTGATTTAGCAAAAAGAGAGAGAAAGATCTATATTAAGTAATAAAACAGCACTTGTTTGAAAATGTACATTGTTTTTAATAAAATCGCTTCTTAAGGGGATAAAAGGAGAAGCTTATGCACGGTATAAACATTCAACCACTATGCCACTTGCTTAGATTTTCTTGCCTTGTTGATAAAAGTTGTGTGTTTGATCTCGCAAATATTATTCACATAAGCAATTGCATTGTAATCTCTTAATATGACTTGTAAGAGTAAGGATTGGGAGATTGGGCCTGAGTTTTGTCTCTGCTCTTCTACATGGTAATTGTTGTAGATGCATGAATATGTAGCTAAGACACAAGTTTTCAAACTGTACATACAAAGCCTCCAGTCTTGTAAGAATTTAATGTGCTGGGAGTAGTCTTGTATCTCTTTGGGATTGAAGCCTTGAATGGGACTGCTCACAGACCATAAAACATGAAAGGATGTGAATAGGGATGAGGCAGGAGCCCTAATTCCACTAGCATTTGTGTCAGATCTTACAATAAGAAGATCACTTGAAGCAGTGGCTTCCAAACCAGGAGTTGAGACCTATGCAAAGTCTCCACAACCACAAGTGGCACTGCGATGTGGACAGAATTATAATTCCTCCAATATTTATACTATTCGTACAGTATTTTGTGCTTCTTAGGGTCTGCAAGTGAGATGCAACGAGAAGCTTGGAAGCCACTACTGACACACAAAAAATTGTCGAGGGGAGACTCGCAAAGGGAAATGAAATGTAGTGATAGCAACTGCTTGTTTTGCTGCTGTTGTTTTTTAATAATAACTGGTGGTTTGTACCATATGACAAGAAATTTGCTGATCCAAAATATCTTACTAACCAGTGCTTCCTGTGCTGTGAAGCAAAAGAATTGTCAACAAAAACAGTAGCTGATAAATTTACTTTTGATTTTAAACATGATCTTGTAGTGTACTGTACTCGGTGGTAGATGAGAAAAACATTTCTGTCCCTAGGGCTCAGTGCCTCACCTTTTAAGAATGTTTCTGAATCCATGCTTGCAAAACTTCATTTTAAGCTCTTGTTAATTATTTACATCGTGATTTGCTTTATCTTATTCTTCTGATGTGCATACTGGCTCGTTTTTATTGCCTGAGTTTTTGGAATGCAGCATGTTCCCTTCTAATAATAATAGTGCAACTTATTTAGAGCTTTGCATCTTAGGGCTTTATAAATATTAACTAAATAATCCCCAGCACAAACACAGAAGCAGGTAAATATGTTTGTTCCCTGTTTATACGTTGGGATACTTGAACACAGGCAAGATAGACCCTCTCCGAGACCAAAAGCAAGAGAGGTCAGAGCCAGAAGGGGAAATACAGATTTCCTACCCCCAGATCTCTTTGTCCTTGCCGAGGCTGGGTTTGACAGCGTGACGTTAGGCACTTCCAGCTCGCGCATTCTGTTGTAACGTCTGCAAGTTTGACGAGACTTCAGCGCACGCTAAGGTCAGATCAGCAGAGGGATATTCCCGCACTTAGCTAAAATGCTTCTCCTCCTCCCTGATCCCCCCAGTCCCTTAGTCCAGCTATTGCTAGGGATTTGCAGCCCGTGTTTTTGGGCGGCAGCTGCTGCTGCTGGCAGAGCTCCTGTGCGTTTGCCCTCATCTGGCACTTTTCTCACTTTGCCCCTGCTACAGTTCTGGCTAAGCTGGTCAAGTTAATCCTATACTATGTCACCTACTTAGCATTTTGTCTTGTCTGCACTTGACTCATGGAGCATGTTCATTAAAATTTGTCAGCTAGACCGCACTGATGTCACGTCATCGGCGCTTTCAGTCAAACAAAGCCAGAGTGTTCCTTCCACACCTCTGTCCCTTTATCCCCCGTCTCTGCTCACACACACACAGACATGTGCAAGCTATGCAGAGTTACTAACTCATATTTTAATTCTGATTGGGCAATAATAGGCCTTTTTTTTCTTTTTTCTCCCTCCCCCCCACACACTTTTTGTTCTTTGAACTTACTAAGCCTCTGTTTATAGCTCTGCAATTCCCCCCCTCCCCGGATTTTCTTGGTAACACAAAATATGAGCAAGAATACATGTACAAAAAAAATGCTGTGCTTTGTCTTGCAGCAGCAGCAGCAGCAGCAACAACAGCAGCAGCAGCAACAGCAACAGCAACCGGGTCCCAGACTACCCCCAAGGCAACCGACAGTAGCATCACCAGCTGAATCTGAGGATGAAAATCGTCAGAAACCCCGACCGCGAACAAAGATTTCTGTTGAAGCCCTAGGGATCCTACAGAGTTTCATACAAGACGTAGGCCTGTACCCAGATGAAGAAGCAATCCAGACTCTCTCCGCTCAGCTTGACCTGCCCAAGTACACCATTATCAAGTTCTTTCAGAACCAGCGATACTATCTCAAGCACCATGGGAAGCTGAAGGACAATTCTGGATTGGAGGTGGATGTTGCAGAGTACAAGGAGGAAGAGTTGCTCAAGGATTTAGAAGACAGCATCCAAGACAAAAATGCAAACACGCTTTTTTCAGTCAAACTAGAAGAAGAGTTATCGGTAGAAGGGAACACAGAGATTAATGCTGAATTGAAAGACTGATCTAAAAGTATTATTTTCTTTCAACAGTGCCACTGGTATTTACTAATGAAATGAAAATTCCATCTTGCGTTCTGTCAAAAACCTTTATTATTCATTGTTTGGCCAATGAATCTTCCAAAACTTGCACAAAAGTTGAAAAAAGGATAATGCAGACTGCACTAAATGTTTTACTCTGTTTTACAAACTGCTTCGCAGCAACAGATGAAGCGTTGAGGATTGTTTGATATTAATTTGTGTTCACTGGATACACTGTGAGTGTACCCAATAAGCATGATACCAGTGATTTTGATTCTGGAGCCTTCAGACAAGCATTACAACTTTTGTGATTTACTGTTTTTCGTTTCTGTTTTGTTCTTGTTTTTTAATTATTACTGTAGCACTCCACACTTGATCTTTGGAAACTCACATTTATTTAAAAAAATAAAATAAAAAAGAGTTTGTTACTCTTGTTCTATTGTATGTTACAAAAGAACTATAGACTGTGGAATGCAGTTTAAAGATAACATATGCCAACAAATGCCTTGTATTATATGGCACTGCCGTAATTCAGATTTGTTTTCTTTTGGAAATAAAGGTCACTGTATTTTTTTTTTCCATTCTCATTGTTACATGGTTTTAAAGAAAATGAAAAAGAAAATGTGAAACACAATTTAGTCCTCATTATTTATTTGTAGATCCTGCAGCATCATGTTGTAATTAATTTTTTTGGAAGTTTCCGTTAAATGTAATATTGCTTCTCTTGTTATCATACTGATTTTTTTTTCTATTTATAAATGTATTTTGATGGGCAGTAAAACAAAGTGTCTTAAAAGTTTTAAATAGAGAAAATGTGCTTTACACAGTTGCCTATAAAAAGTGCTCTATGTTATCCAAGCAATTCATACTATAAGCTTCACTCTTATTGTTGTATGCAATTTTTACTATCATGCAAATAAGCTTAGGTAAATAAAACTAATAGATCACCTTAGAAACTTATGCAATTAATGTGAAAATAATTGATGTTTGCAATGTGTCTTCCTTTGGTTTACAATCAATTTTAAAGCTACAGCTGTATAAATTTTCTGTATAAAGGTGTATTTCTTTTTTATGAGTTTATTGCTATGAAAACACCAGTTATTTTGTTACAGCTGGCTGTTTTTATAAGTGTATCACAATTTTCTTTATGCAGAAATGTTCTGACTAGGAGTGGTTATTGACTGTAACTACACAATTAAAATTGTTTGTATGGTATGATATGGCAGGGTTTGTCTGCGTATGTGTATATCTGGGAGGAATAACTTGTTCTTAGTGCACATTGTACCTTCTTGCCACCACTTTGAAAATGACATTTCAATTGTTCTCCTTTAAAATCACAGGCAAATTTTTTTAATGACCTTCTTAAAATTTGAATTTAGATAACATACTTCAAAAAGAAACACAGTTTGGTTATGAAAATCATAACCTGTCTTTTCTTGGTTTAAAAACTTGCCTGCCCAACAGAGATAGCAGGATATTATTGAGTCAAAAGGCTATCAGGCATAAACATATTTACAGTTCCTGGCAGTAATGCACTTATAATGGATACAGCTGGTTTTATTTTACACTAGAATTATGCTAACACTATTCCTTGCACTAATGTATAAACATTAAAAAAACCATCGATAGTCACAAAGTAAATGGGAAAGATGGGCTTTGCACATAGCAGTCCCCTTCTAAGCAAGATTATTTTTAATGATCACTAATAAGGTTCTTGATAAAGCCATAACAATTGGTGAGCTCTGAATTTATGCAAGGCTCATGTCTTGGCTAGCGAGAAGTCTGCAGCTGAAAGTTGTAAAGTACACACCATTGTACGCACATCTCTTTTCCTAGGAGAGAAACAATTTACAGCCGGTGCAATTCAGGATTTGAATTCAGTGCAGCTCTTCTAAAATGGCTAAAAGTTTGCAAAACTCAGGATGAGTTTGAAAGGCACAAATGAATCTTGGGTTGCAGCAAATTTCTCCTTTTAGCTCCATTAAGTTCTTTAAGAAGATAGGTATTAGGCAGCAAAGCGTTTTTCCATTCTACATGTTCAAAACTGTCACAGGTGCCACAGAGCCCTTGGGGTTCCTTGAGCAGCTCCCAGCTGTGGCACCTCTTGGCTGCTCCCGGGACTGTGTCGGGGTTGCACCATGATTTGGGCTTGGGTTCCAGTCTAGTTAGAAGAAAAGAGCCTTAGTGCCACTCTGGGAGGGAAACAAGCCTTAGGAGGGACGCGGATGTGTAATTTGGCATTGCAGTCCAAGGGAAAAACAGTCAATCTCTGCCCTCACTTACAGGACTTGTAGTAGCTATAAAGCTATTGATAGCCCAAAGCTTGTGCTGGTTGCAAAAGGGCAAAACCTAAGCCTAGTCCAGGGAAGCCACTGTGGTTACTATTGGATTTCTTCACTTATTTCAGATGGGATCGTTGCTTTGTACAGCCACACAGCTGCTCGGAGCTGGAACAGAACCCTGTTCACAGCCACGGGGTGGGATGAAATGAAGCCCAGGCAATGCAAGCTCATTTGATGTGCAGGGCAACACCACTGGCACCCTTCGGCTGGCTGAAGTGCCAAGTGACCGTTACAATAGGTCTGCTTAAGAAAAAAAACCCAAACTTTTAAACTAACATGTGTGCATATGCAGGGTAGAAGGGAAAATGAAGCAAAGACTTTCCTGGAATATACCTCTCTTCATGCTAAAAACTAATACATGCAGCACTCCTAATACCAGAAACAGGGCAACAAGTCCAACACCCTGTAAAAGCATAAGAGGAAATGTTTATAAAATTGTCTTTGCTATTTTGAAAGCAATTTCCTTTTCTTTCATCCTTTTAAGTTTTATGGGTGCTGAAGTAGAGGCCACGTGTGCTTGCAGATGGTTATTATAGCTGTTTCTTTTCCATTATTTTCATTTTTCTTTCTCTTACCCTAGCTGAGGTTATCTTCCAAGTAGTTCAACCTCTGTAGTCACATATTACCCACACAGAGGTTTCAAACTGTTCATTTTTGTGTCCCAGTGGGTGGGCTGCGAGTACAGCCTTTTAACTTGGCCTAAGTGACCAAAAGCCTTTTTGTAAAATCCTTAGCAGCATTTTCAAAGGTGATACGGGTATTAAGGATCCCAATTTTATGTGGATGTGAGAGATTTATACCGTTAGGAGTTAAAGTACTACAAGCATATGCCACCTTGACTCATGGACCAGTTAGACTACCTAGAAAATTACCTTATGTCTTTTTCTGTTCCTTTTTCTCATCATCTGGTGTAATCCTAGAAAAAAAAAAATCTTTCCATTTCTGCAAGATCAAGAAATCCAGCTGGACTTCTGTAACGAAGAACACAAATTGAGACATCAAAACACTATTAGTTGGGAAGTTGTTAGTATAACTCACTGAGTAGAACTTCACTGGAAGTGTATGAAATTAGTATTTCATATACACTTAGGGAAGTATGGGGAAAGAATATTGCTTACTAGGAATAAAATTTAAGCTACAAAGAAAGACAAATGCCTAAAAAAGAGGGAACTCTCTTGAATGGGGATGGCAGGACTTAGTTTTTGCTATAAAACTGAAGTATTCACCATGTTTTATGGTGTTTACCATAAAAAGTGGAGTATTTTTGCTCGCTGCTGATTGCCATTAATCTATATTTAACTGACAAGATTTATGTGTATATGCCAGAGTTCCCAGTATGTGTTTTTCAAGCCTGAAGGAAAACCAAAGAGGCCCCAGATTCCAAGAAGTCCAAGGCCTGGGGACAGTCTCAAGCCCCAGCCACATATATAAAGGTTGCTTATCATTATAAAGACTCCTTACCCTAAAATGCAGGATTTAGGTTTGTGTTTTGTACAGCTACTTTAAATTTGTCGGATGACACAGAAAAAAATGTCCAGGTTTTAAAGTAAATTATCCTGCTTAATTTTTTCTTTAAGTTAGGAAGGTGCAGCAAATGGAGAAAGAAAGGAAGGTTCCCCCAAACCAGTAATTTTGTTTCAGTGATTTACTGAGGTGCTACTTTGGTTGTGTGCTGGGAAAGCACCAAAAATTGCGTGGTTCATTTGCCAAAGCAAATGCCCCATATGTTGAGAGCAGTATGAATTGAATACCACAGAAGATCTACTTGAGCATCAAGTATTAGCAAGTCCGCTTAACTTACTGAACTTGTGCTTTGATGTCAGGTACATTGCAGAGACAAAAGGTATTTTGATTTTTACATAATGATTTATATTGTGATTTAAATAACAGTCCCATAGCAAAGCTTGGATATAAATATACTCCCAGGCCGTTTTTTGCATACAGATGTAATTTTAGTTTGCTCTCTTCACACTGCCTTGTGTCCACACAGTCTTTTACTCCAACAAATGAGCTAATAATTCAAACTGCACTCCTCCTTGGGGCAGGAGTAGCGCTACTTGGCAGCGAGTTTGTTTGCTTTCGGGTTCATACAGGAGCCTTCCCGACCACTCTGCTGCTGGCAGTCCTCCCACTATCCCACACCGCATTGTTTCACAGTAGCCTGGCCCAGGCACCCTTCCTGCTCTGGGTCATCTTGCCCAAATGTCATCTCCTCCAGTTACGTGCCAGCACTTAGATATGTGTGCCACAATTTAATATGAGGCAGCGAGGACTGTATATATCTGATATCACCTACCCTTTATCATCATCATTCATGCAGTGAGCCCTGCAGAATTGCTAGAATAGGCCACTTGGATTGAAATGAGATTGCCGTCTGGAGCAAATGCCCCAGCAGGCAAGTAGTTTCTGAGCTGACGGCGTAGAGAGGGCAAGGGGACATGCAACCCAGAGGGGAGCAGAAAAAAGGAAGAGGAAGGCGCCAGAGAAAGATGGGAGCCTCGGTAAAGTCACAATAGCTACCCTTGCATGGAGGAACGGGCTCCTTTTGATAGCCGTGCTACAGTGATACCCAGAAATACTTCAAGGCACTGCCAAGACTCCATAGAAAATGTTCCTGACCTGAAATGTACAATGAACTCCAATCACGTGCTTTGCCTTGGCAGGCAATATCTAGGGTAACACAAAAGCCTTCTCAGCTGTCCGTGGCAAAAAAAAGGTCCCCTAACAGTTTGTCCTCTGGTAATGTCCCTGTGCGTAGGACATGGCAGGATTCTTGACGTCAGCTGCAGACTGACAGCTACCATGGCAGATGCAGTTAGGTCTCTCTTTTCAGATCACTTGCTTACCCACACAACATGCTAAAGCAACACCCAGGCTGTAAAACCGCTGATTTTCCTCCAGGATCACATCCAACCACAAGCAGCATATTTGCAGCCTCAAACCTACTTTTCTGAGCTGTCTCCTATAGCCCAGCTCCTCCTTGGACCAAATGTGCCACAGGAGTTAAAAAAAATCAGATGTGTTGTATGGTCCAGATGTTTATCACAGTGCAAGAGAATAGAAAAAACATTACCTCTGTGAACACACAGACCTATATAAGCACACACAGTTCTGAAGTTCTGGGGCAAATAAGTTGCCCCAAGAGGCTTCAGTAACAGATTTCATACTGATATAGTCACCTCAAAGCATCGGTCCCAATGATTTGAAATTGTTAGGGCCAGAAAAATTCATGCAGACTCCTACTAACTTTGCAGGGGAGTTTCTCCCAGAACAGAATTTAAAGCAAAGAGCATTCTGGTTTTTCATTTGCATTACAAAATATACAGCCTTTGCAGGATGTTGTTGCCTTTCCACATCTGCATTAAAGCAGGATACCATCCTGATAACTAGCAGCACTGCCCACAGCTGTGCGTCCCTTCTTGCCCCATCTCAAGGGGGCTCTCCTGTATGTAACATGCCCCAAAATGGCTTAACTCTTCTTTACTCTCCCATCATCAACCTAAACACAGCCCTTCATCCACAGTCAATATTTTTACCTGGGGAAAGCAATTTAGAAAACAACTTAACTTAAAGCAAACCAGGGAAAGGTGGACAAGGATGTCCTTTCAAAAATGTAGGAAAAGTGATTCTTTATCATTACTAGCATGACAGCTTGGACTGGGAAATAAGTACAGGTGGTGTTGTTGGCTTGCTTCTGTAGGCAAAATGCTATATCCCCAGCCTAACAAGGATTTAATATCAGCTGAGAGACTGAAGGAGACAGAAAAGGAGGAAAGGTGAGAAGAAATAGCTAGATAAAAACTTATTGGGGCAGTCATGCCTAGAGATGACTGGAGAATTGCAAGACTAGTTTAACTTGAAGGACATCTGAGTTAGCCACCAGGAAAAACTAAGTGAGGAGCACCTGTCGTTCATGTACTGAATGTCCTGCAAAAATGCAGAAAGAATGGACAGTTACAGAGTTGTTTCAGAGGAAAGATTAGAGAAGGCTTGCAAAAAGATAGTGGCATATTGCTTCTTTAGCAAATACCTGCAAAATCCTAAGCACTGCATGGAAGGTAAATACAGAAAGAAAATTCAAAATTTCTTGTAACACAACTAGGGGCAATGCTTGAAATTATCAGCTAGCAGGATTAAGAAAAAGGAAAAAGGAAGCAGTTTTCTGTACATTTAATTGCAGAACTCACTGCTATACACACCCCTTCATACGAAAAGTGCAAATGGCTTAAAAAAAAAATTCAAAGAATTTGTGAAAGCAAAGGGTTGATCTGACCTTCTTTTAAAGAGGTCAAAGACTGCTTTCCACTCTGTAGTGCCAGACAACGTGAAGATTACGCTATACTGTTTTGTATTGTGACCCAGTGATGGTATCCATGTGGACAGTGTCCAGCATCCAGCCAGGGCCATGGTTGCTTTGAGTCCTCCATAGTCACAAGTGAGACAAATTTGAGTGGGCTGAAATCTGCACTTTGTTCTTGGTCAGGTTTGTGTGCTTTATTGCCTGTCTTGTTCGTAACCAGATTTTAAAACAACTGATCTGAGTAATGTTATTGAGGAGCAGGTCACCTCGTATTTACAAAACATTCCCTCCCACATGTGCCAGCATAAAAATTTATACCCAAATAATTTTGGTCATTGCCATGGTACCAGTGCAGTCACTATCACAACTGTGCTCTAACTGCAGCAAGAGTAAAAGCAAGGCTTCTTTGACCCCATTCGCCTACAAAACTGGGCCATTTTTTTATCATGTGGTACCACCTTTCTTTCAGCCTCCCCTGTGCACATCCCACTTTCATTCAGGTTTAGCTGACCTGTTCCTTTCTGTTCTTCAAAAGCCCACTGGAAAGGTTCACACCAGGGAAAGATAAGTGAGGGCTTCCAGGATGATTGGAAAAAAAGATAGATATGTGTATATGCTTGCATCATCCCCGCAGGAGACATCGCTCCCAAGCTTTTTAGGGTGCGTTATGGGATGGTTGGGAGAATCAGGGGAATGTACTGGTCTGATCCCAGGTCTCATCCAGTTGTCACTGGGCTTTCTGCAACACACTCTGGGGAGCCACGAGCAGAGGGACAGTCACTGCAGCTGGGGGCACCTCCCCAGGGCGCCGCGTAGCACATGAGCACAACACCCTTTGCGAGCGCACTGTTGGGCAAAAAAAAAGCACCGTGGGAAAGCAGATCAAAGCAATGTGATTGCATTTCACATTTGATACAGCTCATTCCTGAAGCCAGGGTGAATAGCCTAATCCAATGTATCATTCCTGTGCAGGCAGACCCTCGGGCTGGCATCGTGTCCCGTGGAGCACTGCTCCAGCGTGCAGCATCTGCCACCGTCTGCCCTAGGGCTTGGCTTCAGACTGCCCTCCTCCTTTCCACCTCCTTTTGGGAGATGCTTTGCACAAACTTTGAAGGCCAAAACTCAGGCTCTTTCAGGCCCTTCAGGGCATTTATTCCCCTGCCACTTCCTGCACTACTTGATCTTTGATCCGCACTCCTGACCTTTAAATATTCAAAGGGGCAGATTTCCAGTGATTTAGCTTCAATTTTGCATGCTCTTATTTTTGCAAATGCAAGTCTATCTGCTTACCCATTGTCTCCCCTGTTTAATCAATACGTCAGCTGTAGATCACAACCGCTGCCAGACAGCTAGTAGATGGGACAATTATTCTCACAAGGACTTTTAAGTCCAGACTTTTAACCCACCGGGTCCAGCATGGAGCAGCTGCAAGAGCTCTGAGTAGCAGCTGCCCCTTTCCTACTGCAGCTGCTGAGCCGCTCTCCTGATGGTCTCTGGCTACTTTGCTAGGGCAAGAGGAAAAACTCCTTTCTTTCCAGACATCATAATATAAAGGCTTAACTCACTGCTGCTGTAAGAAAGGAGGTGAAACGCCACAGCCAGATCCCACCCAGTGTGGTCATGATGTAGAGTAGCCTGGGGCGGCTCTACATTGCACCCAGCCAGCAAATGAGTAAGAGGCACAAGACACGACAGGAAAGCTTTCTGCCTGTCAGTTTTCGCACCTCAGCTTGCTGTTAAAGAGGCATTGGGGCAGATATTCCTATAACCTAAAGATACCTTGAGCAGTCTCAGACTCAGGATCCTACAGCTCCTGGCTTCCAACTTACCGGCTGAGCAAGGGTCTATGGCAGATTGTTTCAAACCTGCCTCCTGAACTTTACTGGCTGCCTTGGGGCATGGCTTCACCAAAACCATTAGAATAGCATCAAGAAGAAAAACAAAGCAATGTGCCACATGTCATAAATAGTTAATCTACTGAGGAGGATCAAACAATTTGATACCAACCTTTACCTTTTCCAAGACATACATACTCATGGCCACCGGACTGTACCTCTTCACCTCACTTCCCAAGGATAAGATTGTGTTTGGGCAAAAGAAGTGTGTGGCCAACACATTGGCTCAGCCACCTGAGCCCTCCGTTCTGCTGTGGCCCCACAGAGGTCACGGGCCACCAAGCAAAACTTGAAACAGCCTGCTCTGACTGACGGTAGGAATTGGCCTTATATGCACCTGGCACTGAGACGTGGCCTAAACAAATTTGATTTAAGACCCTACTACCCCACACCTCTTTGGTTTTTCTGCAAGCACTGCTCATCAGTATCAAACCATCTGTACTGCCAGAGTTTAGGGCTATGAAGTTATAGCTGTGAATTGTTCCTGCTGCTAGTAAGAAGTTGTTTGCAACACGCAAGATGAGCAATAACTGCAGTTTTCTGTCTGGCCATGTGGTCTTTTATACACTTCTTCAGCACTGGGGTCTGGCAGGTAGGCTGGAGAGCATTCCTGACATCAAGCAAATTGCTCTTTCTGCTGATTTCTCCTTCCTGGCCTCTGCCAGAGCCCAACTCGTGTGATTCCTTAAGGAAAAACAAGACATGAAGTGGACTCATATCTGCACCCCCAGTCCTTTCACAACACCCAAATGTGAGCTATAGGGTTGGCTATAGGGGCAGGAAATTGTTTCAGGGGATTTGTGCTGACTTCTCCCAAATGTTCACATTCAGCTGTGTAACCTGTAGTTATACGAAAGCACTTTGCTACCCCGTGGAGGGTTCCCTTCCACCGGGCTGTTGAGATGGTCCTTCAGCACAGCCTAATGATCTGATCCGCTGGGGCTGTATAACAGCGTGTTAATGGCCCACCGGTGAAGGTGCACTAGGAGAACAGCATCAGAGACAACTGAGGAACAGTGCAGGGGAGAAAACATGTGAATGGAAAGGATTGCCTTGATACTGAAAAAATGGAAGAAACAATAAAAAGAGGAGGGGAAAAAATGAAATAAAAGACAAATAGATGACTGAAATATACACTGATGGTGGTAAAATGTCTCACCCTCCACCTATATGCATTTTATCTCAGTATTTCCTCCCATGTCTCACAAAGATTTGCCAGTTTTTCACTCAGCTGGTAGAAACCAAATAGAAGCTATTTCCTCCCCAGTGAAGGGAGTGTTTTAAACTTTGATGGACTTGGATTCTTCTAAGTTCTTTTTTATTATTATTCTTTCTTTTGGTCTCATAAGCATGATGTTTATTTCATCCACGCATGGGAAGAGGGGGAGGAATGGGTAGGCTTGACTTGTGCTAACTGTTGGCAACAGTTTTTTAATTTTTTGCAACATGCACCCAAGTATCATGAGATTGAGGAAAATATAAATAAATATGCTCTTTGGAAACCACATACATCTTTATGGCCTACGATACCTTCAAATCATGGAAAAACACATGTTTGTTTGTTTGTTTGTTTTATAAAAGATTTTGGTGGCAATGCTACCTCCCATTGCTGTAAACAAGGTCAGGAGGCCAAAATTAGTCTGTCCTATTTTGCACAAAATAGTCAACAACTTAAGATGTTTTTGCAATAATCAGAAAATTATTGACCGGTGTCAACACCCCCTTTCTGATAAACTGTTGAAATGTTAATATTCTTGGCAAAATTGTTTTTGCTCTAATTACTGTATCCATCTGCTCTATAAGATTGATTATACTGTGAGAATGTTTGTTCTCTTGTCTCCTGCAATGATGGGCCTCTCCTTGGCGCAGAAATAGTCCTGCCTCATCTTTACACAGAGACGAATGTGCAACAGAAATCAAACCAACACTCAGCCCCAGTAAAGCCAAATAAAAATTCCTTGAAGGAGTTAATACAATAGATATTAACTGGCTCTCGATGGACCATCCCTTGGAACACTATTGCCCTGGCCCAGATGAAAATAGCTGTCCTTCATCCAGCACAGGATATCGGTGACCATGAAGGCCACCAAAAACCTGGAAGCCCACAAATGCTGGCACATCAGCAGTGTTACTGATTCAGCTGAGAAGTTTGGCTAGTTGGAGACGCCAGGCCCCCTCTGCACCAGCTCCTTGGCAATGAGCAGCCAAGTTGTCCAAGGAGCAAAGTGCTTCCTGTCCTACCTTCCATCAGCACCTGCAAAGGCTAATGTTACCTGGATTGGACTGGTTATTTTTGGAGCCAACATATAATATATGTGCTATCTGTGGCATGTGCCAAAAACCCCTCAATATAAAGTGATGTCTGGTATTAATCATTATTAAAGCTGATTAAAACAAAACAAAACAAAACACAACAAAACCCACACACATTTTCTCATAAAAAAAAAATCCAGTGGAAAAAGGATTGTTTTATTAGAAAAAATGTTATTTTCCCACGGTAAGTCTGGAAGAAATTCAAAATCGCATTTCATTTTGAACTGGTATTTCAAAATACATGCACAAAAAAGCCATGCAAACTCAAAAAAAAAAAAATTCTTTGAACATTGTTCCACAGCAGCTGAACTTTTTCATTTGAAAATGGTGCTTTTCTCACACACACAAGATCAAATTCAGCAAAAGCATTTATTTCAGAATTACAATTTTCAGTAAAAAAGAAAAAAAGCTGCTATTCTTTTCCAGATACTGAACTGCGTAGTCATGTCTAAAGCATTCAAAAGCCACTGAGACTCAGGCTGAGATTGCTTTCAGGTTTTTTATTTTAAAAAAAGATTTAGGCTCTTTGTAAAAATCTTGGAAGTTCTTGACTCCATAGGGTGCAATCAGTGCATAGGCTTATCCTTGCAGAAAGAAGCTTAAAGGCTAGAAACTTCCAAAAAGGAAGAAGGACTTTCTAGATGTTGAAGGGATGGCTTTTTCACAATTTTAAATTCGTAACATATGAGTACATACAACTTTTCCTGAACTGTCATGCAGCCTAAAGAGCATCTTCTGGATATTCATTTGCACCTTTGTGTCAACCCTTTATTTGTGCCAGCAGGGAGTATTAAGTTGTACTTAGCTAAGACAGGCTGTTTCCAGCACCTCAACTAACGTACCATGCAGGAACACTTTCAGAAGAGTTTAGGAAAGAAGGGGGAGAAGACTAACAAAAATATTGTTACTAGATCTATTGGAGATAGCATGGGAGAATGAGGTTTTTAAGAGAAATTCCTCCTCAGAAAAAGATTTTGTATGCCTGTTTGCTTAGTGTGCTATTACAGTACTTAGCAGTTATTTTTTTTTATACCTGAGAAAAGTTTCAGTGGGGACAGGGTGACTGCAGTCCAGCCTCAGCACAAAACTTCTCTCTTGTCTGCTTCTGGGCTTACCTTCTCCTGCTTCTTGCAGCAGTTCCCAACCTTAAGAAGGCCCAGCACAACACCATGTCACTGCTACCATTGCCCAGACCAAGAGAAATGCAGGAGGACTTTCTATAGAAGGAATGTAGTAGAAGTTTCTCCAGTCTTGCTTCAATTAGAGTTTCTCACGCCTGGGTATCAAGCACCCAAGACATTCACTCTGCCAGCATTCCCACAAGGCCCTGGTGTCCTTGTGTCTGGTGACCACCATTCAAAGGACTTTCCACCTGGAAAAGACAGGTTTTTGCTCTTGCCAAAGCCAGGGAGCGACAAGATCCCTATCAAAATGAGCAAAGTTCTGGTTAGGTACCTGGGAGGTGTAAGCTCAGGGTAACTTCTGCTGAAATCAGTAGAGATTTCCAATCAGATTTTGAGCTGACAACTACTTTTAAATTATTTTTTCAAAATCTTTTTCCAGCTGTTTTTTATTTGTTTAGTCACACCAACCCTAAAAAGCCAGATAGGATTCTAGCAAACATCGTGGGAAATCCATCATGGAAAGAAAGCGTCAGCTAAAGATTTCTAAATCTCAGAAAGGAGCAGGATTGAAAGTTACAATCTTTACCTAGGGCAAATACAAATACCTCAAAAGTGGACACTGACAACAGTGAAGGCCCCACGCTCCACAAAGAGCCACTGGGAAATCCAGAAGTCCGAAGACAACTTAGGGTTTCTCTAACCATTAACTACTATGGTTACTCTTTGTGCAGGGACCTGAGCACTTTCTCGTTGTCCCCTGCACAAAATACATGGAGGATTGCAGTGACTGAATTAGGCTTGATGATAATTTCCTGCCTGCCTGCAGACTGAGACTGACATCCTGACATTGTCCTACACTGGAGGACTATTTTAAAAGCTGCCTTTACAGGCACACTGGATGTAATGCAGTTTTATTTTTAAATGAAATCTTTGATTATGGAGAACAATCCCATGGCTAGGGATGCATGCTGCAGAGTCACAGAGTCTGTGGGGGACCATGCTTATCGCTGCAAAATCGCCTTCTCAACTGTTCAGCATTGCTGCCGTGTCATGTTTCAGTAATAACTGCAGATGAAGAGCTTTTAATTCATTGATAAAAGCAGAAGGCTGGAGTAGCTGGCTAGCTGTAATGAAGCTTATTATTCTGCAGCTAATTTGCCGATTATATTAGAGTTTTATTTCTGAGCACTTGTACCAGAAGACAGCGTTATCAACACAACATCTAAACATAGAAGGTCCTGGGAAGAATGTTAATGAGCTATCACCTACCCCTGCAAAGGTCCCTGTTATTAATAGTGAGTACCTAACTATAGATCAAAAACTCTCCCTGAAGAGGGTGCAACCTGTGTAAAATATGATTACTCATTTGAAACACAAGCAGAAAGTAATGGCTAAGTCATATCTCATTTAAAAGATTGTGGTTTCTTTAATGGTGGCAAGTGGACAAGGGCTCAGGTGAAGCACCCTGGTCCAACAGTGGGATTCCCACACACCCTCAGCAGCCCCAGCCACTGGCTGAAGCCTGATACTGAGAGACAAGCTGTGCATTAAGGAGCACTCTGCTGCTCCCTATCCTCTGCCTTCTTTAATTCTCCTGCTTCCTTATTTCTCCAGCTGGAGGCCAGGAGCCCTGAAGACTAACGAAACATGGGATCTGCTCCTTTCTCCTACACCTACCACTGAGATCCCCCAAAAGCCTGAAGGAGGATACTGGCACATCTCTTTCTGTGCCCGGGAATAAAAGCAATGTCACAAAAGACACATGGGTAAAGAGGAATCGAGGATGTGACATCTGGATCCTCATGCATCACTAAGGACCAAGTGGACCTTCAGTCAATCACATACCCAGCCATCTTCCTGAAAATACTGAGACTGGTTTTTGTTCTCCTTAAAATCCCTTCAAAATTTCATTGGGAAAAGGAATTCTTCATGTCCCCTTGCTTTGCTCTCGCCATTGTCCTGCCATCTCCAGACACAGGTCCAGGTCCTTCTGAGTGCTTGTGAAAACATAACATCATGCTAAAACAGTGTCTCCTTGGACGCCCTTGCAGGAAAAAACAGCGCCACTGAGCTTCCTTGTGCCTTAAGAGTGAAGAAACGCAAGCATTTCTTTAGTTGTTTGAAAATTTTGTAAATATGTCTACTTGTTACTAAGCTTATGAGAAAGTCATCTATCGAGTTAGTCTTTGGCACGTTGAAGCTAGACCAAAGCACAGCAGAGATTGCTGCAGGATGTACTTTGGGTTCATGTGTAGCAACACCATAGTTCAGAGGGGTTATTTATCTTAATCAACAGAAACCCATAAATGCTTTGCAAGCTCACTGCCTGTTCAAGGAAAGTACAAGTCTGAAAGTTTCTCTCCCATGTTGTGTCCAGCCAGAAAAATTGATCTTCTACTAAGAAGAAAAAAGAAAAAAAGAAGAGAAAATGTGACAAAACTCTTGTTTTCTTTAAAACACGATAAAAAGTACTCAGCAGCAGGTACAGCAGGTACAGTCTGTTTCTCTTTCCTATTCATTAAAATATTGCTGTCAAAAAACTTGCTTTCATTTCCTAGTAGTAGTGTGCTCTGGTTGTTAAAATCAGTTTAAAACCGCAGTTCATGACTGATTTGTAAAAGCACTAATTTCTGGAGATATTAATGTCAAACTGATACAGCTGACATCAGATAAACCTCCACTGTCCCCAGAGACGAAGCTGTTGCAGGCAGAGTTGTGAGCATGGCTATCCTGCAGGTTTGCCAGCCCACCAGTTAGCCCAGAGGGGCTGTGGACAGGGGTGGCATGGCTATGGGGGCCGGCTGCCAGGGGGGTCCAAAGGCGATCTTGTCCTTCTCTTTGGGCAGTCTCCCAGCTGGCCTTTGCCATGCTAGGGGCCACCTGGAGCCAGGAGCAAGACTAAAGAGAGCTTCCAGCCTAGACATCTCAGTCATGAGATTTACTTTAATCTGACCCTTGCTTTTTTCCAAAAAGGGACATTTGGGGGTCAGTTCCGCTCTAAACTGTGTTGTCTGTGCTCCAGCACATGCTGATTAGCCATGAAACACCGGGCTGCCAAGCGCAGCAGGCACACTGCATGCCAAGCAGCTTTCCAGGGCAATGCCTGAGCCGCATTGGCCCCGATCCCACATTGGGGTGCAGAGTTCCCGCATCCCAGGACAGGACAGTGGCCACACACCTGCAGAGGGGAGAGGCTTACATCTGTGGGAGGTGGGGGGGGTAATGTGTGGGATCCACAGCCTTTGCAGAAGGGACACAAATGGCCTGTAAAACAGCTGAGGAGATGGACAGTGATGGCAAATTCCCCTCCCTGAGCAAATGTCAATGCACCAGCACGACCTCCTCTGCATATAGGATATTTTGTCTATTAGAGACCAATCCACATAGCCACAGGCAATCTAGACTCCTTAGGGAAACAGAAGGTTGCCTACTTAGACTTATTAGGATGGTAAATGGCTGAGCAGCTGGATGAACAGACAAAAATAAACTACCTGATATTCTTCCAAGTGCTATACAGAAAGCATCCCCATTTCTCTTCAGTCCTCTTAGCTTTGCAAGGCCAAAGGGATTTAGATGCTTAACATTCAGGACTTAAAAATCCAAATCATCAAAATGTAAACAGGCAGCTTTGAAAATCTGTGTCTTAGGAGTCACAGTCTCCTGATTTTCCATTAGACTTTCAAAAACAGAGGTCCTAGGGTCTGGCAAGGTCAAGTGGAACTGCCAAGACATTTTGAAGAAGGTCACATTCACAATGACATGGCATGTGAACAGCAATAGAGAATACAAGACTCACCCCCAAAACCTGGTAAGATCCAGGCAGGTCACAAAACCCTTCCTAACAAGATCTACTTCAGTAAGGAAAAAAACTCCACTGCTCAAATCACAGAAATCTGGACAGGATAGGACATTAGATATCAAACCATGGCTAACAGAAGAATCACCATTGTGTCATGTGCCGTTCACCCAACTGTGACAAAATTTTAAGGACTTAGCCATATACAATAGGACTAGCTCACATTACCGTATAGTTAATTTTCCTGTGTTTTTTTTAAGCAAAACAATGTTTCAACAAACCACTTTTTCTGGTATTGATGTCTTTGTGTAGAGCTTTTCTCTAGAGCAGTTACAAATGTTTTGGAACAGAGCATTATGTATGAATAGTTGAAAGAGTTTATCCTTGTAATTGTGCACTACCTCGAACTCATGTCCCACGAATTCCTTCTATATTGTGGAATCAGTCACTATTGATTTCCTTTTCTATCGTTTCAATGCTTCGGGTTTTTTTCCTTGAAAAGAAGAAATTCTACCCAGTATACTACTACTACTACTCAGTATATGCTGTAGTTTACTGTGCATCTTTATACTGGTAGGAGGCTGAGAAAGACCCTATTTTATTGTCAGTCCAGCTCTGAAATCTCTTGTTCTGTGGTCCTTGAGCATGGAGGCCAGCATTCGCCAACAGACTGTGTAACGTTAGGCATTTGAATCCATATCCATACACGTAAATAAAGTTAGACCTCCTTTTCAGAGGACTCTCAGATCCCATCAGTGGGAGTTTTTATGGACAGAAGACTGAATAAGCATTGCAGGATTTAATTAGTACTATTACCCAAAGGAGTGCTTTAAAGATGGCTATATCAGAGGACGCTGATACAGTTCAGCAGATAACTGTTCTTTTTTCTATGTATAAGCTTTCAGTGATGCTTAAGAGAGGAGAATATTCTTTCTTAAAAATTAAGTTCAGCTATGCACTGCTTGAAGTAGTATTTATTCAATTAACATGCCATGCATCAAGGATGTCAATATTAAAAAAAGAGTAGCAGAGAAAACTAGAGTCAGAGTAAGAAAACTGTGTCTCTTCAGAGCTATGCTTAACTGCTGACTTGGTAGAAGAACAATCAAGGACAGTTAAAAACACCTTTAGGAGTTACATGTAGCACAAACCCACACAGCTTCTGAAAAGGAAAGGCATAGTGCACTTGTCCATGAGAGATCTCATCACACATATCCTTGGAAAAGGAGGAAGTCTGAAGTCAAAAACCACCACAAAATTTATGGCAATCTTCAGCTGTTCCCTCAGCTGGTGTAAATCAGTATAGCTCTACTTGTTTGGATGGAGTGACACTGATTTACACAGGCTGTATTGGACTGCTGTGCAAGTGTGCTTCTTACATACCAAAAGTAAAAAAAAGGTGAAAAAATAAGGGGGAGGGGGAGTTTCTAGACCTATAGCAGAAAATGAGCCAGGAAATCTGTACCTATGTTTCCTATATGAACACATAGTTATTTTACTGCTTAACAGCCCCAAAATAAAAGACTGGCATTTCAATCTAAAAAGTGCCACAATGACATTTCAAAATATTTGTGTAACAGAATTAAATTGCATGCATATATATTCCTGTAATGGCTTGGGGTATCTGTCTTCATACAACTAATGAGTTCAGTTGGACATTATGAACTCTGCTTGCACTCTTCATCTTGCTACATTCTTAGTTTTTACTGTATTATGTATTTACTTGTAGTGAGGCTATGAAGCCTGATGCCTGGATGTCTGTCTGTGAATGGGTCAGGTATTACATTGTTCATAAACTGAATAAAATAAATAATCTGAACAGATCAGCCCTAACAAATCGTAGGATGGCTCCAGCCCAGCTTTATGTAGAATAAGGTTTGGTGCAGTGGGTTTTCTTCTCTCAGAAAAAAAGACAACAACAAGAGATGTAGAACAGGCATTTAAAAAGAATTCACGTAATGATAAAGAACGAAAAAGGAACAGAATATGTATCATTTCATGTTCAAAAAAAGAAATTTGAGCTTATAAAGGTTAAGAAGAAGTTACAAAAGGGAATCAGTCTAAGTCCAAAGACCTGTCAGGAGAAATGCAAGAAACACTGAAAAACAGCTGAATTAATTTTGCATTGAATTCAGTATTTCTTGTCCTGACCATAGTAAACAGAGCGGTACTTGGGAAACATTCTGCAAAGCATACAGATTATTTATTTAGGAGAGCATTTCTTCATGAAAGGTTACACCAGAAAAAATGGTGCAGCAGAAGTCTTTGGAGGAGGCACTTGGTCTTTGTGGTGAGCCTATCCTTCGATACCTCAAACCATACCTGCAAAGACCAGGTATGGTTTGAGAACCCCCAGAGCAGCTTCTCTCCAGCCATGTTCAGAGAGGACTTCAGCTGGCTTAAAGGCAGTAATTTTCTAATTATGCTAAATCTCACACCTTGCTGATAGCTCAGCCAGTGGGATCATTTCTCAGTTCCTACAGGTTTAGTCATTTTCTCATACTCACTTCACTCACGTCTCAGATTACAGCCGTGCTTGTTCATCAGGTCTGGATTTGTCTGGATGTACAAGGCAGTCTCCACGCACTGACTTCATAATAGAAAAATACAGCAGGAAAAACAGCCAACAGAAGAATACAGAGGCTTACCATGAAAAATTTGATCAGTCCCACTTACGTTTTCAACTTTCTCTAAGTTTTTGGGAGTCAGACTAGACTGAAGTGCCTCGCACATGATGAAGTGTGGATGGCAATGAGAGTCTGGTTAAGAACGAGGAAACCAAATTGAGTAGAAGGCATTTGAACGGGGAGTCATTTGAAAAAGATCTTCCTGACTCAGGCATAAACACAGTGGTGGGGAAAACTGTAAAAGTGAAACTGGTAAGTATTGCAGCCATAACTAGTGACTGCAGCGTGTCTGCATGTGTGCAAGAGACAGATGAAAGATTTAGTAGATAGATGGCAAAACAGGTGACATGACTTCTGATTCTGACTTATGGAAATTGATACCTCTGCTGAAGTACAACCTGTTCTCCAAATCCTGACATTAAGACGAATAGCAGCCAAACGGCAACCTCTAGCATTTGATATTTGCGAGAGCTCAAATATTGATTGCACTACTTATTAATGAGCTTCATTCATAATAAATACATGGTATGTTTGCACAGAGGAGGTGTTTTCTAGGGGAGACATTACATGCTGTATTAAACAATGAATAATTTCTTAATCTTAAATGTGAGTAAACAGCAGGATAGTAAGTGTCATGGTTATAGGCAATTTCAGGAAGGTCCAAGCGTAGCAACTGCTCCAGCACACCTGATGAGGCATCTCTCACTTCAAATGAAGATTTTCTTGATAGCAATCACTGTGTGAGGTGTTATGGGCTAGAAATTACTGTCATAATTTATAACAGGTAGGCTTTTTCTTTTTAAGTACCAAATTCCATGTTGTTTCACTGAAACTTCATGACTATCTATTATGGTAACTTTCTGTGTTGCCCTTTTAGAGCTCCTCTTACTTGAAGTATAGTTACTTCTACAATGTCTGGTCTTGGCTAAAACCCCATTTTATTATTCTCCATTTAGATCTGTTTCAAATAAAGTGTTTCCTTCATAAGACAGCTGACATTTGAAATTCAGAGAAAATAATGTATCATAAAAACTGCACAGAATGGACTTTTTAAAAATGGATGTTTAACATTGCATTTCATAAGGACTGTATTCCCCAAATTGCTGGTCAAGCTGCCATTTACTGTAATGAAAGAGAAGATGAGGTCTTCTGTTTAGGAACTGAAACTTCAGAGCCCTCAGCACTCACTCTTTTTTTCTCTGTGCTTTTTTCACTACAGTTGCTAGGTGTTTAATTTCTGTGATCAGCTTTTGATATAAAAGAGGCAAGAATGGTAAATATGGATAAGCATAACAGCTAACCAACAATAAAATTGGTCACTGTTTTATATTGAACATGTAATTTTTCTTGCACAAATGTTCTTTCAGAACACAGATTGTTGTGACTGGGCTACTTGAAAAATTTAGTGTAAAATTACTGCGGAATATTTTCTTTCCTTCACAGCTAATAGCCACGGGCCTCTGTTTGTGTAGGTCTCCAGGGGTCCATACCAAGATTCACTGAAAGAAAAAGGAATTCAGCCAGCATGGGTATACCTACACTGTACTGCCAGCTTGATGCTCCAGCTCAGACTCTCCACCTGCCCAGCCTGCCTAACTCCTTGGCTGAGACAAGCCACCCTCGTGCCTGGGGAAACCTCAGCCCCGGAAAGGACAGAAAACTGGGCTGAGCTGAAACATCAGCCACAACCATGCGGTGGGGCAGGTACAACTCTTTGAAACTACACAGAGGAGCCACTCCTGCCTGCAGTCATGCACAGCTAAGAGTACAGAGCTCAACAGAGCCGATCCACTCCCTGCTGCTGCGGGAGGAAGGCTTATATCCTTAATATTCACGCATAATGGAATGAACAGATAAAAGTCCTCCAAGGTTTGATTGGTGATATGATTCACAGAACAAATGGTGGATTGTTAAAGTATTTGCAGAATACCTGTAATGATGTCACATTTTACCGTTACCGTAGGCACTTTATTTCCCTACCAAATTTCCCATCAAATACTAGCAAGCAAAATTGT
Organism: Burhinus oedicnemus; assembly: GCA_008921705.1. Classification (NCBI taxonomy): domain Eukaryota; kingdom Metazoa; phylum Chordata; class Aves; order Charadriiformes; family Burhinidae; genus Burhinus; species Burhinus oedicnemus. The sequence goes on from VFFE01007094.1 coordinate 1,184,026, forward strand.
TCTCAAGAGGAACAGACAGCAACTCTCACACTTGTGACTGGAGCACTACTGTCTAGGTCTTAGGCACACAAACATTAGGCTTTGTCTGTTAAGTGGCAGCTTCAAAGTTACATTGTTGGCTCCAGCGCAGATCCACTGAGACCCCAAACTCTTTTATTAGCTTCTTGACAGTGGTGGCAGGCTCTTGGATAGGAGCAGCATCACTTATTTTTGAGAAACAACATATGGTACTTAGAATCCAGTGGTTGCCAGCTTTTGATGTAATTAGCCATGATCCCTGAACATCTGCACTCATCAGTTAGCCTTTAAGTTGGTGATCTATTGTTCTACATTGGAATTGAGATTACTCTTTCATTGGGCATGCTTCCTTCAAGAATGCTTAATATCTTTAGTAAAAGTTGTTAGCTTCAAAACCCTGTGAGTACTCTGTAGGCAGAAATCCTATTATAGATTATCACCTCGTCACACTTGAAAAGTTCTCCTGAGACTGGAAAAAGGCAACGGCTTAAAAGGCACTGTAGGACAGTGAAGGACCACAATATATGATGGTACTGTCAAGACAGAAATACCCTCCTCAGAATAACCATGTTTACTAAATCATATTTGTAGCCTGATATTGTTACGCATACGCATTAGGTAAGTCCAGTAGATTTATAATAGGGAATACAGAGTTTAAAAATACTAGTCAGAAGAGCTGAGATGAAAATATTTCAAAATTTTGCTAGAGCTTTTCATTAGAATTTTGAATCATCAGAGTGATAGCCTTACAAGGTGAACAAAGAAGAATCATTTATTCAGTGATTTTTTATTTCCTTTTTGAATTGCAAACACGAAATAACAAAGTATTTGTGACCAATTATAACCTTGGATCACCAGACGGATTGAAAGAGACAGTAAGGCAAGAGAGAGAAACCATTAGTTAAACAAGTAATCTCATGGAAGCCATATGGGCTGTTTAGGCAATTAGGATTATTCATAGAAGAAGGGACTTAAAGAGTCTTTCAGAAAGTCCATTATCTTTGATAGCAAGGTTACACTGGGCAATGTGAACTATCTGGAAGAGAAATGATGCTGGAAGAAAAATTGAAAGAAAGAAAAAATCCTAGGAATAACAATTACATCTAGAATAGCAAGATCAAAAGATAAATGAACTGATAAACCTGGCCATAGAGTTCTAGAAAATAGTATTAATTAATCCTGGTGCAACAGAAAGAGAAAGGAAAAAGTTGGTGTCATGACTGCTGCATATTCGGCAAGGAATCACTCACTTTTGCTAGCTCTATATTTCTAGTACTTATAACTATCGGACATCTAACACGGGTCAAGGAGACTGTTAATACTTAAGATTGTCAAGCTTAATGAAAATAATAGACCAGCTCCTCACTAAATAAAAGAAGGCTACCATGTAGTCTATATCATATTTTCTTAACGCAAGTTGAAGACTTCCTACCGTGCCATGCTCCCTGGCAGAGTTTCTCTGCAGCTCCTGCAAGGTAACAACGATACATTGAATTTTGCAATGAAGCTTTATGCTCAGGCTAAACATACCACTTAAGTGTCACCTGGAAGTTACACACTGGATAATGTACCTGGAAGATAAAAAGATGCACTCAGAGCAGCCCAAACAGACTGATACAGACTGAGTTTGCTGAACTACCAGCACAGTCAGTCCTACTGGTTTGCCCAGCAGTCATCAGGTCTTTTTAGGGAACTCCAAGCAGGATTATCTTTCATCAACACATTACACCACCCCTAACAGGTTTAAAGTCCCATCCTGATTCATGGTGGAAACTCATTATGAAGCATGAATCCTCTGCACTGTCTAGTATAAAGATTAAAATCCTTCCATATGTGAGGGATGAAAACTTCTTCCTCTCTGAGAAGTTTTTCAGGAGGAGGCAAGTTCCTTCAGGTGAAGAAATTGTTGGACTGTGTAATGAGGCCCTGTAAAGTGGCATTCAGCTAGAATCAGGTTAAGATAACCTCAAATGACAAGCAAGAAGAGAATGTTTATTTTCCCTAATTTGCCATGGCTTTGCTATACTTGGCGGCGACACAAAGAATTGAGCTCTGATGAGCATTGCAAGAAGAGAAGATGATTGTTTTACCAGCTTGAAAGAGAGGGGGATCTGGGGAATTCATTCTTATTTATATTATTACGAAGATCTTTTGTTTTTTGGCCTGAGAGTAAAAAGACCAAAGGACATTTAAAGCCTGCACTTTTTCCTGCAGCATTTTCATCAGCTGACACAAAGCTGGCCAATTTATTGCTCTGACTGACAGCAGCTGATCAAGTGTTCCCACAGCCACTATCACAGTGTGAAACGTTGGGTTCAAAATGGTGATGGGTTCATTTGCTGTAATTCTAAATGGGACAGAGCCCAAAACCAGGATCCCAGCTCCCTTGAACTCGAGCTGTTCAAAATTCAGATCCATATCAAAATCTTACTGCTCAGGCCCATCACTACTTAATTTACCAAGGCTGTTACTGGCACAGCACTTCATTCTGGCTGTCTTCACTAGCCCTCACGTGGCAGCCACAATAAATTATGCAGCTGGGAATGCAATAGCATCTGAAGCAATTGACCCGTGCAAGGATAGTGGTATCGCTCACATCGCTGTGATGCAGTCCCATGCCAGGCAGAGCAGCTCTGCCCTGCGCCAAGGGGACCGGAGGTTGGTCCCCTACTGTCCTCCATGCGAGTAAATCTGGCCTATTTGGTGAGTGCTGCCTCCCTCCTGTTATGTAGCAATAGCACTGAATACCATTGACTATGTCCTGATAAGGTTTCCCTTAAGCAGGTCTGCTTCCACCTTACTTGAGAAACCCTGTTAATGAGCAGTGCTACAGCCCATAGGAGGACTTCTCACATAGGGGCTTAAGTCCCCTTAGTGAAGCCTTTGGTTTAGGTTGCTTGTGTACTTGCTGGAGACCTGGATGCAGATTCAATAGCTAATGTCATCAGTATTTCTGTTTTCAAAGCAGGCAGTGTAGTGACTGTGACTACCTGAACCTAAAGCCCACAGGATGGCTGATTTGGCTGAGACTCAGGAGATCCATGACAAACATGGCAAAAGTGGTAAGAAATGGGAACCAAAGGAGTCAGCAGAGTATGCATCGTGGCTGTTAGACATGCAGCAGTAAAGGCAAGTCCCTAAGCACTGAGCAGCCCCTGAACAATTTCTTTATCCTTGCTTTTATGAGAGCAGACCCCACTGCAATGACCCAGATGTCATGCTGTGCTGTACGCTCTCCAGCCTAATCTCCTCAGGAGCTGAAGCCAGCATGGGATCTCCCTGCCCTGCGACTAACCTGAGCTTCCTTCCATGCGGGCACTGCACGGCTTCAGCAACTGCAATCACACACAGCTACCGGTGGTGTTTCCAGGTGACAAAGCCCTCCATAGCTGGGGATTCCTCTGTCCTCACCATGGCCCTGCAGTTAAGTGCTCTCAAGCTGCCATTCCTACTTCCTCAAGCATAAAAACTTTCCAAAGGAGCAGAGAGGGACAAACTACGAGTTCCTGGCTTAGCTCCAGAGCCTACACAGAGCTGCCGGCTAACAGATAAGAAAATGACCTTCTCCCTGCAAAGGGAGTATCAGAGCAGCTGGGTTACCTACGAGATTGGGAGCTTTCCCTCCTTCAGACAGAAGTGCTTCACACCCTGCCCTCAGAGCAGGTTACCTCCGTGCAGGGCTTCCCAAGGGACTGACACTGAACAGCCTGGCCTATGCTAATGCCAATAACTAGTTTGCACCTCGCTTTCTGTCTGAAGCATCAAGTATTCACCATGAGTGCTGAGCTACATATGGTGCAAGGTATACATTATTCCACTGGCAGCCGTTATATGACACTGTAAGTAAAATAAAGTAACAGGTAGATATATTTTTCTTGTTAATCACAAACCTAATTTTCTATTAAAATGTATGAGATGACAAAATCTCAACAAACTCTTTAAAGCTATTACTAGAGGATAAAGTATTCCACCAAAGTATTAATATTAACATCATTAAAAGAGTTTTATCAAGTGTGCCTTTATCTCCAGATTGCAAACAATAGCAGCCTGAAGGAGAGATATGCCCTTGAGTATTGTGGTATGAAAACCAACAGCAGTTTTAGAGCCACATAAAGTCTTCTTGTGGCTTCAAAATTAGGGAAAAAAATTCTTGGAGCCACAATTATAAGAAGTAATAGAGTAAATGAATCTATTTTTCATCACCTTGGGCTCTGAAAAGAAAACATTTGAGAATTATATTGATAAGAGAAAGAGCTGAGATATTCAAATGCATTTAATGTTGTTTTAATTGATTAAACTAGATCAGGAACATTTGAAAATGCATAAAGGAGCTGTTTCTGCATAAATATTCAAAATATATCTGGTTCAGAAGATAGGTGTTGCTTTGTACATGTAAGTGATACAGGATATCTTATCTTCCGTAAATCCAATAATGTCTTAGAGTCCAGAAGATCAAGAGTCTTAAATTTTTAGGGTGCATTTTTCGACCAGTCATTTGTTAACGTCACAGAACTGTCTCTCCCTCCTTTGGAGAGGGAGTGCTTCTGGCAGTTCAGCACTTTAGAAAAGGGATCTGAGAGAAGGGAAGAGAAGGAAAGATTTTGGTTCTACTATGGCAACCCATGGCAGGTTTCTCCAAAAGTCTGGTGGTGTCAGTGAGTTACAGATGAAAGTATGTGAAAGCCTGGACAAATCCCCCAACCTCTATTTGGGAAAAACATATCTTCTTCCTATCATCTGATTTTCGAGAGAGATCAATGCCATTTCACCTCTGAGGATAAGGGCTCAGTTTTCAAAAACACTGAGCTATTTACTCATTGATGTCAAGAGCACACCATTTGGTATCCCTAGCTGTCAGATCCCACAACACGTGTGTAGAATAGCCCGCGATGCCCACTGCTCATTCCCAGGCCCTGGTGGTCCTGTGCTAACTGCCCAGAAGTAATTCTTCTCCCTTTCGTTGTGATCAGGTTTTTTATAAATCCCAACAGTGGGTTATTTCTACAGATTTACAGAAGGGGTGTTCTGGGGAGGAGGGGATGGTCTGAGGGAGAGGACAGAGGTAACCAAAAGCCAGTCCATTGGAGGGCCTGTGCCAATATCAGAATTCCCAATCTTGGCAAGGTCCCTTTAAAATGTTTCTTTGTTTCATGATCATAAACTCAAAATAGTCCCCTTTGCCACATCACTGTAACACTGCTCTGAGATGAGGAAAATACAAGAATATTGTACTGTAGATGTCTGTCTCCCAGCTGCATTGAGTGATGAGGCTCTCTCTTCCCTGTATGTTCATAAGAGGTAATTTCTTCTAGAGTCTCTCCATAAAAAACTCCTTACAGGGAGCCCACCATTAATCTTGAGCACAGTAAGTATTAGCCAACATGGTAAAAAGAACATTAAAAAAAATCTTGTCCCTAAGCTGCGGAAGCCTAAATAATGACAGTAATAGCATAATCTCACTCTCACACACAAAGTTGTTAACTGACAAAAATAGAGTTCATGCAAAGCAGAGTACACAATCAGAGCAGAAAAGCACAACTTTCTTCACTAATTCCCAAATAAATAACACCGAATATATTGCTTTTAAGTGCTTCATTTATTTTAAAGAAATACTTCTAAAAGAAGTGTTCCAATGACAGACCATGAAGAGCACTTTATAAAAGGAGATTAATTATATCCTGAAAGTTACAAGTGTCATTGAGTAAGAGGACTGCTGTATAAAATACCAATATACCATTCTCCTCAGCCACCCATTTGGGCTAGGCCTGATCCTGAATTTCCAGCTGAGAACTGGAATTATTTAGCAATTATTTAGCTGAGCATAAATATTTAGAGACAGTTCCTGCTAACAAATCTTGCCTCTAGGAGCCAGGCCCATAACAATATTCTTGGCACTAGTTTTCCACATATAAATCAACCCCCTAACTTCACACCTTCCTTATTTCATTTTTACAATTTTGTAGAATACCCAGTCTGGTTTATTTATGTGGTGCTGCATCTAGGATTCTCTATACGGTGGCTGTTATTAGATCTAATTCTGGCTACATTGCCACCATTAAAAGCAGCCCTACAGTATTAAAACAAGAGACAGGGGAAATAGGATTCTTAGTAGCAGTGGTAAAAAAAAAAATAAAATGTTTTTCTAGCTGAGGAAAGCACAAACAAAAAATCCTCCTTCCCCCTGAGTTCTGCCACAAATCTCTGCATCACTTCCCTCTATCCTACATATAGATAGAATCCAGTCAGTCAACTGATTCCCCTTGGGGAACCAGCAAAGTGTAGGGGGAACTAAATCTGGTAATTTCGGTGCTTATCAAGCATGTGGACAGGGAAGGCCTGACTCCGGCTGGAGCAAGCAGAAAGCAGCTGGGGCCCGGCAGCTACCCCTGCCCTCTGAGATTTGCCTTTTTGAAAAGAAAGTCCAGTGAAAACAGCTCAACATTTGCAGCTCCAGATGAATCATTTGTAAGGAAAGTAGTAACCAAAGAAGTCTCTTAAGGCAGGACAAAGGTTTCCTGCCTGAAGTGGCTCGGGGAAATCTGCTGGTAGTGAAGGTGGAGGGTCAGTGCGGTCTGAAATGGACCCGCAACCAGCCTGTCTCCCTCCCTCTCTCTGCTGCTGAGATGGGTTTACTGGAGCAAAATTACAACAATTCAACTAAGATGGGACATGAAAATATTCCCCACTACTTAAGCTCACTTTAAATGCAGCATTGATGGCACAACTTTTTTTCCCTTAAGCTATACAGAACAAAAATTCTGGGCATCCTGTAAGTTATCCCTTGTATCTGCTGCAACCTGGACATTTTCTTCCTCTGTGGAAAAGCACCTTTTTTTGAGAGGGATCCTACAGTGCTCCGAAGAAAATTGGGTATTTGCCTTGCTTTGTTTGTTTTGCACTTTTTAGACATAAATGGAGCATGTCACAAGTTCACTGCTGCAGTTTTCTAGAGGGGGGTGTGAAGCCTACAAGAAGAAATGACCTTTGAGGGTGAGTTGTTTGACTGCAAGGGGTATGCATTGAACAGGCCAGGAAAACAGCGGTCCCAAGCACCAGCCCTTGGATACAGGTGATCTGCATATTCCTGACGTGGGAACAGCACTTCCTTCCTTACCACAAAAGCAAGTCGTGTTTAAAAACATGACTTTTCAGGCCTTCCCAAGGTTACGCAATGTATTAGGGAGAGAAAGAAGCAAAAAAGACCCCAAGCCAGCCTCTTCCGCATGTGCTTTGTAAAAAAGACTGTTTCATACTGCCATAGCCTTGCAGTGTCCTTGCAGTTCCAGGACACTTTAATTTGATGGAAACAGGCCCCAACAAAGAGCTTACCAGTTTTCAACTTTAAATGCAGAGGGAAAAGTAGCAATAGCAGCAGCACCACAGCTGAGTTCTCTATAGATGGTAAATAAATCATGGGAACAACAATCCCCAATTTCACATTAATTGTTTCGAAATCTCTACAACATCAAACATTTTGTTAAAAATCTAGAAAAAAATCAGCATGGCTCTTTTGTTGTTTTTGTTGTTGTTTTGCTTTAAAATGATTTGTTCTAAATACAGCTTAACATGCAGATGACTGGTTTGAGACTAGTGTATTTCTTCAAGACAGAAAAAAACCCGCAGTAATGGTTTGTATGGGGATGTCAGCAGAGAGGCTATTGAGTAACAGAGGTACCTAGAAGAACACTCAGCACTTGCACGTGGATGGGGAGAGTCAGACCTTGGGGTAGTCCGACAAATTTGCCTCTATTGGACTCAATTTGGGCAAGAGCACTTTTCAAATCAGAGTGGAATAGTCCCTCACTGATTGTAAGGCATTGGAGAATAAAAGCTAAAACAAATCTGAAGTTCCTTACAAAAGACTCAGAAAAGTTAATGACTTGCTAGGATTTTTTTCCCTTTGCTAGTGTGACATTCAGAAAGGAAGAGTCAACCCAAACACAGTTTCTTAAGAACCACTGTCTCTGCTCATGTTGCACTTTGACATATACAGCCTGATATTGCACTTGTCCTCCTTTTTTTGTTGTTGTTTGGTTGATTTATTTGCAATTCAAACCCATATCTAATTACTGCCCAGTAACAACATTTCCTTTTTTACAGAGCAATTGCTTTCCATATTTTTGCTTTCCATTGAATTTCAATGTTCTGGATCACTTGCCTCTATTGTTCTATCTGAGCTACTGTTTTTCCCCACACTGAATCCCTTTATGCTGTTTTTGCCAATGCTTCTAGCCTCTCTATAGCCTATTGTAATTTTTCTATCTTCACTCAGATTTGCAACTTCTTTTGACTTTGTATCATCTGACCATGAATTACATTAGCATGCTATTTCTTTCCTCTTCCAAATTTGGTGCCTAACACCAGCTCCTTTGTGTTGAAAACAAAGAAGTAGTTAAAATATAACTCTTCAACATGTTGATAGAAGCTATCACAGGATTTCCCTAATTTATTCCTAGCAACTACCTGGCCCATATTAATAGGTTCATCTAAAAGGTAGGCTTTGATAGTCCAATCCTTCCACAATGCCTTGCAAAAGAAAAACCCCAGCAAACTAAGTAAACAAAAAACCTCTTTACTTTTCTTTACAGTTCTGACTTTTGCCCTGACTCTTGCCATGTTCCTCATTTTAACCTTTCTGGCTAAATTCTTAATGGTGAAGTGGAAAGAAAAAGGAAGCAAATTGCACTAGAGTCTGTAGTGCTGAGTCACTGCTCTCCTCCCACTCCTTTCAGCTGCGCCTGTTCCAGATAGATGGCTTCAAAATCAGCCTCTGGGGGTTGGTAATTATGGGAGATGTGGCAATGGGACTTGGGGACAGGAGTGGTAGTAAAGGTTTTTTTGGGGGATGGGGGAGGTTTTCTGTAGTCATTAAGGATTCTAAAATAAACCGAATATTCCTTTCAAGTGAAGAATTCTGGCCAAATTTTCTTGCAATATGCAGCATTTTAGGTATCTAGTAAGATGAGAAGGGATTGTGGGTTACTTAAATCCCAGAAGAAAAATGCTGAGAACAAAGTTACTACATCTGGGACATACTTTTTCAGAGAAATTGAGCATAAAACAAATGATTTACTAGTGATCCTTAGCTTAAGTTGCTTTTAGTGCAAGCAGCCATATTGTATTAGGGGAGCTTTTGGTATGACTGTAAGATGTGAGTTTATAACTGTGCTGAAATTGAACTGCATTTTAAATCTTTATGAGATAGTATTAAAGATTCACTGATATCAGAATATCTACCATCTGGGCTATTCTCTAGTAGTTGGGAAACAGCTATTTCTTGGAGCCTCCAGGTCTATTTTAACCTGCCATCAGCTGTAACACCTGTTCCCCAGACCATTTTGTGGGCACTAATGTCCTTTCCTCCTCTCACGGTGTCACACAGGCAGAAATGAGTGAAATTCAGACATCATGTTCTCCTGGAGGTTTAACATGCTCCTCCAAGCTCCTTGCTTCTGCTCTAGCAGCAAATCCTGAAGTTAATGCAGCCAACAATACTAACACTCGCTTCAGAACATATCCAGTAAGTAACAAAGGTGTTTAGAAAAAATATCTCTGATTAATAAAAATTTTTCCTTCACTCCCAGTCTGCCTGCAAACCAGTTGGTGACATGAGCCAACTATGTCTTGGCTGCCCGTTGCATCCAATAATGTATGGCCCCAGTGCGGGTAGGGGACTGTAATTCACTTGCGGGACTCTGCCGATGTCAGACAGTGCCTGAGCAGTTTATGAACAGCAGCAGAGCCTTGAGAGTGAATTACGGCCCTGCATTCACTCCTAGGACATCTGTTGTTGTTCAATATAGAGTATACTTTCTGTAAATTAAAAAAAAAAAAAACACAAACAAATAAAAAACCAACCACACTACTTCTTCACCCGGTCTTCAGTTTCCAAAAAATCTTTTTCTTTGCCCTGTATTTGAAACCAAGTGGATCCACAAGAAACCTGAGGTTTGTCATGGTATTTTCTTGCCAAAGTCACCATTACCATTTTAATCTTCTTATTCAGGGCCATCTTTTCAAGATAATGGTAGCCGTGTAGCACAGGTGAAAGGATGGTTTCTCTTTCATGCTTATGTATGCATAACCATTGACTCTACAAAGCCAAATTCTAACTGAATCAGTTTAAAGCCATTGTTGTTTGAGAATTATCAGTTCTGATCAATTTTCTTGGTTTTTTTGCCTAATCTGAACATAAAAGCCCCTTGTGATGTCGCTTTAATTCTATTTCTATAGTAGGATCAGTTGCACTGGGGCAAATCTGAAGTAATCTGGTGCATTTTGTTTCCTTGCCAGTACAAGTGACTCAAATCCTTGGAGTTATTCCAGTTTTTCAGAATTTGGCCCAGAGAAGCTAGTTACAGCATGTGACATCAAAGAGGCGTTTGTGAAAAACTTTGTTAAATGTTCTATTTACGAACATTTCTGGCCATGTGTCATGTTTTCTGTAGGTTTCCCCCCTCCTTCTATTTTATTACTAGGGACATTTGCCTGAAAACAGACTATTTGTTACTTAGCAAGTTCATTTGCTCCTGCTGCTTATTCCTCACTTGAAGTCACTCCTGTGATTGTGGCATCATAATTAGTTGCTCTGGAGATGATTATGATGTCACAGAGGACTGTGTGTTATATGGCTGCAAGTGATGAATAAGCAGCAGGAGCAGATGATCTCTCAAGCAATAAAGACCACGTCTTTATGAAAATATCCCTGGAAACAGAAAGGCTGAAATTCTATATCAAAGCAATGGAATAGTTTCTAGTATGTCAACGCTTTCCACAAAATAGCAGTGTTTCTTTTGGGTTTGGTTTTTTTTTGGAAGGGAAGGGTTACACCCTTTTTGTCAGCTATGTGCATCACTTTAAAACCACTTTTGAAATATTTGGCCTTCATTTGTCCTTAGTGAATTACAGAGAGGGTGAGCAAGTTATATCTACCAGTAAAGGGATGATGTATCATACATAAAATAGCACATTCACTTCTGATGGTCAGTGACCCCCTTTCCCACCTCAGTCATCACAGGAAATAGTAGATTAAGTGGGCACTGACACACAACCTAAATGCCACTGCTGTCCTGCTCCAGCAAGGAGGCTCTTTGCCAAAGTGCTGTCCTGCAGGCCAGGGGAGGCAGGATCCAGACACAGGTTGCCCTGTGCCTCCAGCGGAGGCTCCCCCTTCCTCAGGCAGAAAACCTTCTCCCTACCAGGCACTTCTTGGCATGTCAGTAGTCTCCTGAAATCTCCCTGCTGGCACAGTGCCCTCAACTTTAGAGCTCTTCTCAGGTCTGCTTGGGGTCGAGGAAACAGTTCATCTCTCTCCTTTCCCTTTTTAACCTGTTTTATTCTCACCTCTACCTTCTTCCCAGCTGCCTGCAATGGACAGGAAGGAAAACCAAGGAAAACTGAGTGCAGGTCACTTGCATAACAATAGCTTACGTAAAGCCTAAAAAAGAGACATTTCTAAGTGGCATAGCTGAAGGTGGCATGCCACCTTGCTTGCTTTCTATTCACTTGGTTTTGACCCACCTGCATGCTACAGTTACCCTCTCTAATCCTCTAAACCCCATAGGTATAATTGCCAGATAAGACTTTATCTCTATCCCACCTCCACAGCATTTCAGTCTTCCCAAATATCAAAGCTAATGAATTAAGCATTCCTAAAAAAAGACGGCTTTAATTTATTGTTTCATACATTCAGTGTTGCTCTTTTTATCTGATTGGTTAATCTAACTTAATCTAGTGGGACAAAAAAAATCTGCTCGGCGCCACAAAATACAAGAGAATGCTTTTCCTGCTCTGACTACAAAGCTTGCTGTTTAATTGTACAAATATTTGTGGGTTTGGCTAAGGTGAGCACTAATTTGTTATTTTAGCAAAAAGCTTCAAATAATTTAGAATGTGCTAAGAAAATATTCACTGCCTTTTTGCAAACAGCAACGTGCTAAATGTTTAAGAGAAACTACCATGCTACTGAAAGGACTTTGCAAGTAGATGCTTGCAAGAAAAAATAAAAAAGGCAAAATTTTCAGTGGTTATTTTCTGGAATGTTGAAAAATACAGCCTGCAAGAACCTGCCTTGTGGGCAAACATTCTCACTATGTCCCTAGTTATTTATTTTAATTAGTGTTTTGGACTTTTTTAACCTCTGACGAGGGTTTTTGTTTCAGAGTGCTTTGCCCTTTTAGTCTTCAAGAAGAAAAGAGTCTGCTGCTGGTAAAATAAAAAGGCAGTGATTGAGGATCTGCACAGTCCTGTCACCAGGCAAATGAGGACCCACTGAATTCAGATAAACACCCCTGCCCCTTGAGGAGGGGAGCTTCAATAAATCTCAGCTTCATCCTGATTACAGACCACACCGTAAGTGTTCGTTTACAGTAGTGCGGGGTGAGATCAATAGCTGGATGCAAAGGGAGTTTCTCTGGGAGCATTTCCCTTGCCGGGCAGGGTGGGCCTAGCGGTGTGGCTGCTGCTGAAGAGCAGCATGAGTACAGGGAGGCGTCAGGGCCGTGACATGCTGAGCAGGCATGTCCTCCCACTCACTTGCATCAAGTCATGGAGTTGCAACCCATCTGCCAGGATGCTTTTTGGCAGCCGCGAGGGGCCTCTAGGGAATTCTTTCTGAAATGTTTAAACCCTGGCATAAACTCCAAGCCCAGAAATCTAAGAAAACCTGTGGCTTGGGTGCACAAGGAGCACTCTTTTTCCCCCCTCACACACAGTGAGCTAAGCACATGGACTTAAACAGCAGAACACCTATTGCAAAAGGGAGAGGGAAACAAAAAATAGACAGAAAATAAGAGCATATTAATAATCCCCTGTGGCTAACTACCAGCCTCCAGAGCATGCTGGCCATAGTCCAAGCTTTCCCTCAGCAAGGATGAGCGACAGCACGGGTGACAAGTCACTGCTTTCCTCCTCTGACCCACTGATCCTCATGGAGGTGCAACATTTCCCAGCTACTGCAGCTCTGGGTGTCAGGCTTCCCTGCCTCAGCCAAGAAACCACTGGTCATAATCCCATTGCTCACCCCAGTATGGCTGCTCACCTTGTTTGCTACCTGTTTTTCCTGGTTTGAGGTAAAACAGAAGCAATTTTCTGTTCAGTAATTTTACTTTGCAGCTAAGCTCTTCTAACTAACTGCATTCTCTGAAATTAACAGCATATCGTCCAGACACTGTTCGCTCCCAGACTGATAAGACCTGATTAATTTATGCCAAGAAGTGGTATGCAGAGAGACTCTTGCTTATCCTTACTGCTGTAACAACCAAGGCCAGACAACTTTGTTATTTGCCCCGTTGGAGGGTCAGAAGCGGAAAAGCGTAGAGGGGTCACACCTGTGGGGAGGAGCGGACAGGACAGGTGACCCAAAAACTGACCCACAGGGTATTCCATCCCATCTGCCTCATGCTCAGTATAAAAGCTGAGGGATCAAAGGGTCAGCCCTCTTTCTTCAATGGCCAGCATCTGAGGAGGACTCTGTCTGTTCATCTGCCTTTGATCCTGATCTGTGTGTTCCTGAATCCAGATCCAGAATCCAGTTCCCGTCCATTGCCGAGTCCAGTCTGGGACTTTCCCAGTGCCTGCTGGTGATGTGAACATCGTCCTGGGAGCTTGATCTGGTTTTGTATACATTGTATGTATTTCATTATCTCCTTTTTATTATTTTTATTAATATGTTCATTAAAGCAGTTTAGTTTCTTTTCTAAACTCATAAGCCTCTTTCTCTCTGTTCCTCCTCTCCCTGAAGGGACATGCTCTCCCTTCTCTGACGGGAGAGCGGTCAGAGACCATCTGTCTTTCATTTCAGTGGCCAGTCCGGCCCCAACCATGACACTGTTGCTCTCACCATAAGGTCTGCCACACAGCTCCCTGAGAGCCCTGCGCCACCAGCATGTCCTCCACCAGGCATTCGCCCTGGCGACTACGATTCTCCACGTTACTGCTCTAACTCCCACGAGCTGGGTTTCAGGGCTGCCTTTGCCTCCCCACTTCTCAAGGCTGCACTCGCATGGCATCAGGCTGTGGTGGCATCTCCTCTTGGGGCCTCTGGGGGAGCAAAGTTGCCCAAGCTTTTCACAGAGCCACCCCTACCTTTACTGTCTTGTCAGCTTTAATAGAAATATGCCTGGAGATTAAATCCATTGTCCTTTTCTTTTTAAGTCTCCAAGAAATGCTGAAAGAGCGTTCCCACCCCAGGGGCCTCTGGGCTTCTTCTGAAGCACTTCGCCAGAAGGTGCTGCCTTCCTGCAGGCTTCGGGCCCCACCTTTCCACGGTAGCTGTTCTGTCTGTTTGTTTGCTTGCTTTTGCCAAAAGCAGATAAAATACAAATCAATTTCTTTCTTGAGAGGGGGAAGAAAAAAAAAAAAGATAAAAGAAAAAAGCCAAGATTATCAGAAACTGTCACAGCTCCAGTGCCACATTCATCATGGCCTGTGTCAGCCATATTCAGAAGGAAGCATAAGGTTAGGCCTTTAGCTGGCTGGGGGAAGCTGGTGAAAATGTGAGCATGAAAGAAATGTTTTCAATGTCTCTCTGTGGTGCTGGAGGGAAAAGCAGAGTCTGTGCATTGCTTTCTGGGTTTACAACTGGCTTTCTGCTCAGCTCAACAGCAAGATTTTAAGTTAAGCAGTGGCTGGTTACCATATGGTTAAAAACATATAAACTTCACCCTGCTAAAAAGGACATGGAGAGAAAGAGCTGGCGAACAAAGCAGCAAAGGAGCAGTTGAGAATGACAAACTTCCTCACAGGGGTGACACAATCACAGGTCAAACCGTCCCAGGCATTCAAACATCCCCTGGACTGATCCCGTTCAGCAGATGCCTATAAAATGGATTATCTGTCACCCAGAGCTGAAAGAACAGGACCATCAGCTTCACATCCAGAGCCATAACCTTTGCCTTTGCTCAGCTCAGGTTCATACCTATGTGCCTTGTGACTTGCTGTACCCTACAGATGTGTGGGTGTGCCTGCAAACCCTTCAAAACCATTGCTGACCCAGGACAGCAGCAGGGACGATTGCTGCCCTCCATGCAGTAACCCATATAGATGTCCAGATGGCTTTGAAATCTGTCTATTCGCTAACTAGTATTTGTCTCAGGGTACAGCAAGATGTACAACCTTAAACAAATGCCCTCTCTTCAAAAGTGGGTTTTTTTGGTTGCACCAAGAAAAACGGAGGAAAACAAGGAGAACTCAGGTCCCGTCAATCCCCACAACTGGTATTTTATCTCCCAGAGGACATTGTAACTGCTGAGACTGCGGGAGTATTATCTTGCTTTCAGAGAGCTATCTGATGAGGAATTCAGTACTGTAGCTGTGGCACGGCACGAGACACGTGGTTGGGATGTAAAAAAGTGAAAAATAGGGCCCGAAGAGCTAGAATGTCTGTGATGAAGCTCCTCCTTCAGCAAAATGGGAAGTGTTAAAGCTCTGAATATCAATCAGCACTTCCCACAGGCAGTGGGATTCACTGGCAGGATCCGCCAGTGTCTCTGAGACATCGAATCCTTTCCTTAAATTAAAATTGTGACCAACAATTTGGCAGAGCAAATTACTAAGGTAATCAAAAATGAGTGACGTTACTCTTTTAAAACAAATCTACAAAGTGAAATGCACTGTAGGATGCATGAAAACTCCATCAGTTCTGTGTTTTATGTAAATGATCCCCCCAAACACATGCAAATCACAGAAAATTGTAAAAATGTACCACAGAGTTCAAGTTTATAATTCAATAATAATACTGTACAGTATAATAATAATAATGTAATAGCAATAATAATAAAAAACCATTGCTTTATTACAACTACAGATTGTCTCTGATTGAAAGTCATTAAAAACATATGTAAAAATCTGGAGAAAAAACAGAAAGTACTTTTTCCTGTAGCTGTTTATGTACAGTACACAGCTTCTCTGAAGCAAATCAGTGGAGAGAGGGGAGGAACAACAGGAAAAACCCAAAATAATAAACAAACCATTTTTAAGACATGTTATAAAACTCCTGAGATTCAATTCTAAGGGCACTCTCTCCTAGAAAGATGACAGCAATTAGCTTCCTGCAAAGAACAAGAGAAAACAGGGACACTCTCCTGCAGTTCAAAATACTAGTTGTAATTTTCAGTCTTCCCTTTTCTCTGCCCTCAAGAAACCCAGATTAAGCAAGTGATGTGCACTACCAGGTACCACCAGAGGAAAAGGTACACAAATAATCCAGTCTTGGTCAATACTAGTGTCACAAACCAAAGCCCCATGGTCATTAAAAGGACATTTCAAACAATATTTTTGCCTGTGCTTCACCTGGATAACCTTGTTCACACTCTGGGGCCATGTGGACCATGCAAGATCCTGAACACCTTTAAGGGATGTTTGGAGATGTTGTGGGAAGCCCTCAGAGATGTTCAGAGAGATCAGTGGATTGCAAAGCTTACTGTTAGGCTGAGCTCTGGAGGAACTGAAGCACTTACCCAAACTACCATGATATTGCTCCTATAAGTCCTCCCTTCCTGTAGTTAATGGAGTTGGAAGAGTTTCTGCTTATGTCCATGCTGCTGGCTGAGCAGGATTATAGATGGTATGCCAGAATACAACCTCTTTCACAGCCACATGAGTGGTGGCTTCATTCTGGCTGACCTTCTTATGCTAGCAGTAGGGGGACTCATTCCTTTCCTCCTCTTGTTCCTCCTCCTGCATTTTTCTTATAATTTTCAGATAATACCAAGGTTAGAGTTACAAGAGCCTTGTTCCTGCACCCTGTCCATTTTCCTTCCGTGGAAAGGTTGTTCCTTGTGATGTAGTTCCCAGCAGAGCTTCCGTTTTCCCTAACCAACAGGTTAGACCCTATGTGGAGAAAAGAGCTGAGTGATTGTCATTGAAACAGTAACAATAGCAGAAGGGATGCATGGAAAAGCAAATGATTCAGGATTTCAAGTACATGAATAGCTCTTTAACCTCAATCCTGTGATCTCTTATTTGTGATATAAACAAGGCACAAGTGAAAACCAGAGGACACCAACAGATGTGGATCATCTGGAACTTCAAATGAGAAGCATGTTTTGAAAGCAAAGACATTTATAAGATATATTTCCCAATTTATAGTCCATCACTTTTTTACATATGCAAAACAACGAACATTTCTCTTGGGCAACTATTCTACAGCTCAGTACAGAGAGAAAGAATTTTTTTCAAATATTCAGCCTTGGTTTTCCATTTCCTATAATTATCCCAGGATTCTTAGCTATACCCTAATTATACCCTAGGTATATAATTAATACCCTAGGTACTAGCCTAAAATAATCCTCTCCATCCTTTCTGTCTGCACCCATCTAATTCTCCTGGGAAGAAAAGATGTTAATAAAATAGATGAACTGTTGTCATTTTTTTCCCAAAGCTTTAATAGAAAAAAGAGAGGACAGCTGAAGGGCAAATAGATATTCTTACTAATTCTTGCATTTTTTTACACAATTCTTAGCTTTTTCTCCAGGCTTTTGTAAGCTGTAGGTCTTTTTCTCCCAGTTTTCACTGCCCTTAATATAAGTGCTACTGAACTTACTCTGGTGTTTATACTACAGCTTTCCAAAAAGCATTGTGAAAAATAACATACACCCTGTGGACACCATTCTTACAGAGATGCTACTCAGTAGCTAGAGAGACACTATATGAACCATTCATTTCTGCCGTCTGGATCTCAAGGGGGTGTGAGTGGATAATGTCTTTTTTCATCCTGAATGTGCTACAGCCTAATGTGTGGAGTGACTTTTCTTCAGGAAAAAGCCTTTTGCCCCTCTTGTCAGCCAGGAGTTATCTGCAGCTGTAAATAGGGAGGAGTCTGGGGTACAAGCTGAAATGGTGATCTGTGAAAGCAGATGGATGAAAACCTCTCTTGTTCTCCTTTTTTTTTTCACTTGACCGATCAACTCTGCAAGATATGACATTAACACATTGATCAGTTCCCAGAACAGCTTGTGAAACAATCGTTTACTTTTGACAAGTCTCAATTATATCTTATCTACACCAGGTCATATAGTCTATCAGACTTATAACTTAAAATAATGGTAATTTGGAACTAGTAAATGCAATGTTACAAAAGGTTAAATTTAAATTTCCCTGGGGTCAAAGGTATTTAAGGATAATCTAGGCACTGGCTTGAAATACAGCATAGTTAGCTACCAGATGAAAATGATTTTTCTTGCAGCAATTACCATGGTAGTCCCAGAAGGGGTTTGTTATGTTAAAACGGCACTGAGACTCCAGAACTGTTCACAGGCAGGATTTTTAGGCTGCTTTGGAGGGCCTGCTGTTTGCTTTTGTTGGCAAGCATAACCTGTATGTTTATTTTATTCCTTCCTTACTTCACATGGTGAATTTTTTTCTCTGTATGTACGAGAGGATTACAAGTAAGAGATGTTAAAGTTTCTGTTTACCTACAAGGCATGCACAAACAGAGGGCCTGATCTAAACCCCCGTTATCATCAGTGGAAAGTTGAGTCATCATCTCTGAAAATCTAGCTGCATTTTTCAAGATGCCCAAGTACAAATACGTGTTCTTCAGGAACCATGTTTGAAAATGTGAAAAATATTCTTTATGAGAAAAGAGGAAACAGTCTGTCTTTTCTTTAATTTCCCTCTAGATGGTGGGTATTTTTTTTTAATGGCAACTTTCTGTTTGACTGAACTTGAGTTTTAAAGTTATATGTCACCAAAGGTTATGCCACAGCTCTGGCTGGACACCAGTTTTCCCTGGAAGGATTTATGAAGCCGTTTTTCAGTGATTTCTAACAGTGTATAAAACAATTCAATGACCCGCTCACCCTGCTGTGGTGCATACTGCTCGTAATTTGTTTATTTTGGTGAACATAAAGCATGCAAAACAATGTCAGTATCTCATTTGGCAAGGAAAGAAGAGAGAGAAGACCATAGAACAAAGGGGTCAGCCCAACAGCAAGGGTGGATAAAGAAGCACGCTTATATCATATGTACCATACAGCATGGAAATAAGTCTTCACGTGGTGCATAGGAGACCTCATCACAATCTTCTCCAGGGAGTCAGCAGGGGGTAAACAGAGAAACAGCCTTTGTGTAACACATGAGCACATGCTGTAAAGAGCATATATAGATGGTGAGTCTCTCTAAAAACTGATACTTAGCATGCTAAGCAAACAAACAAGCAGCTGAATACATGTAAATTAGATGAATGGCTTGGGTATAGGAGACAGGAACCTCATAAGTCAAATGATTCCCAGCTTCCAGAAGGATTTGCATACAGCGTAAGGAGGGACCTTCTGCAGATGCAGGTTTGCTAGCAGGGTGTGTGCCTGGGGAGCTGCATCTTTGTGGAGCTGACTGATTGGAAGAACAAATTAATAGACTGGGAAAAAAAAATTCACTTTCAAAACTTCAAAATGCAAGTGCCTGGATGCAACATTTTCATTTTTTTGCCCTATCTGTTAGTTGGTTGGGCTTTTCCAAATGAAGCACATCTCTTTCCAGTTCAGATACTGGGAGTCATCAATCAGCCACTACTTCCTACATGGGCGAGCTGTGAGAAAGAGGATGATTCCCATGGTTTGGACGCTGGAACGGGATGCAGTCCCTCAATCATTGTTTGCCTCTGTTGCTCATTTATAAAACAAGCAAAACAATTCCAATTTGCCTGGAAAGTCTTCAGAGTAGGAATTGCCCCTAATGTTTGTCAGCACAATGCCTATCACACTAGACAGTGCGCCTTGCCTGCTATGAGACTCTGTTATTCAGACAAAAATAATAACCTTTAGGAGGAGGGCTCTTTCACTGTGCTTTTCACAGAGTACTGAGTTGTACTCTGTTGATGCTGAGTCAAAACCATGCACTTGTCTTCCATATTCATTACTGTGCTATTTGGAAGGCTCAAGGACGTGAAGCGAACTTTAAGCTGAGAAGATGTTAACAGAATGTATACATGGAAATCAGTGTTTCTGTCTCCATCTGTTTCTTTGGTCTCAAAAAACACAAGTGCCTCTGTAGCACAGTCAGTACAGTAACAACTTCTGGGCCCAGTGGGCAGACATTTTTCACATCCTTTTTTCAGCGAGACTGCCAATACTAAAACCTTGTCACTGCCATTTGTAATGCACTTTTATTTTATCACATCAAGATAAAATTGTTTCAGCCCACTGCCCAGCACTTGCCACCGTGACTACTGATCTGAAGCAAAGCTCTCAAGCATACAGAAAACTGGGGAGGGAGCCTGCAAACTGAAACAAAACAAGAACAGATTAAATTAGAGTTCTAACAAAACTTACCAAGCTAGACACTATGACCCCAGTGATTTGGTCTTTCACAACCTCCTCTGATAATCAGGAAAGATAATACAGCTCCAGTGTGGATGAAAAGGAGGGAGGGAAGATTGAGAAGATGGATGTACAGCTATTAGGGTACCACTATGTCATGTTAGTCACCTAGTAACCTCGAATCTCCCTCCTCCTATAAATCAGTGCCTGTTACAAAGAAAAGTCTGTATCTGAAAACTAACTTACTACTGTCTGGCTTTTCCACGGGACGTTCTTTGGAGGCCTGGAAGCAATCCTTCTAAACTGAGCAACTCCCTCCTTACTCCTCTGTCCGAGCTGGCTTCCATTGCTGAGGAGGTCCTTCAGATACCCGAGTACACAGTCTCACCATGATGCTGAAATGTTGTCCGTTTGGGCTACCTCCCACTGGCACTGTGCCATCCCCACCATGCAGAAGGCCTGATAAGAGTGGGAAATTTAGTTTGGTTTTGAGCAGGCTTGCTTTTTTTGCCAGAGTTGTCATCATCACAATTTAGGTCAGTCTCAAACTTGCTCTAATTTGTCCTGGAAAACATCTGGGATTGAAGCTGTGGAATCAAGTTAGCAGTGGTATCATTGCTGTTCACCTCTATTCTGTTGAGGTATCACTCACAGGGTGAAGACATGCAGTGGACATGCAGTTTATTATCAGACAAGGTAGATGAATAACAGTTTATAACTTATCAAGTGGCTTCTGCACAATCCTTTGATCTGTGTTACCCATTCTATTGTTAACACCTGTGCAATGCTCAATAAAACACTCCCACAAGCCCTTTTTGGTATCTCCAACGTGCAGTCTGTTATATTTCCTGTTGATGATGCAGTACATAACTCATTTAGAGGGACATGTGAAGTGTTCATGAATGACAAATTAAGATTTAGTTCAAACATCCCTGATGGGGTCTTGGTGCATTTACCAGGTTTATAGATCTGTTTCCTGGGAATGTACCTTATAAAGTTGCATTTGTGGGTTGTTTATTCAATGAACAAAGTGATCCATTATGTTTTTGTCACTGTTTTAGACATGAATGGAGGGTAGGGAAATAATTGCAGTAAATAGCTCTTCTTTCCGATTTTCACAAGAGTGAAAGTTGAAGTACAGCAAATGGAATAATCTGTTCAGGATTGCAAGCTGAAGCAAAAAAACATACTCAAGTGTGTTTAATTCTCTCCTACTTCTTCCATCTTGGGAATTTGGAGAAAAAAATTTTTCTAAAAATCTTTGGTTGATAAAATGTAGTATGGGAAAATGGGACACAGAATATTAAAGGTAGAAAAATTAGTTTTAGTTTTAGTTATTCCAGGGCTTGTGAATAGCAGTGGGGAGGAAAGATTAAAAGCATGCTTTTCACCCGTCTCATTCTTTCTCCCATAAAGTCTCTGGACTTTCTGTTGCTGTCCAGTGCGGGAAGTGGTATGACTGGTTTAGTGTTTCCAGCCCAGAGGGCAAAAAGAACTCCTGCCAATCTCATAAAAGCATTCTGGTCTTGATAAATTTCTATTACTATTTTGAAGATCAAGTAGGTTTTGGTAATGTGCCTCTGGCTTCTATAAGCATCAAAAATCTTCTGATTTTTCTCTATTACTAGCAAGATTTTTGCTATTACTGAACAACAGAGCTACTGAACAGTAAGGTGGGAAACTAAATGATTTAGCGATCAATGTCACTATGGGTGGGGTTTTTTACCAGAATTCCAATGTTATGCACCTCTGCTAGAGGCCACAGCCCAAAGCTCTTGTGTTTTCAGTCACAGGGTAGCTATCAAGTAATTCTTTAAACCAGAACAAAGAAAGGTTTATTCAAAGTTCTCAGTCCTTGGCCCCAGAGAGGCCAATGGACACAAGCAGGAGGAAAAATGAATGTGACTTTAATTCTGTGTGTTCAAATAAGATACAAAAAGGTGAGCTTTTGCAGAAGTCCAGAAGAAGCTGAGGACAGATCAGACCTGAAAATGTTCTTTCACTATTGCTATGTACCACATTCCTACAGCAAATTTGCATATGTGGATCAATTTTCCACAGATGGCCTCAAGGACTTGAAAATCCTTTACAAAGTCATTTCCTTGGGAAAAATAGACAAAGACAAAACTTGCCAGGCCTATTCCTTCCCCACTAAAGGGTAAGCACTTACTCTGAGTGCTGTGGGAATAAACATGCCCATGTACGCAGACAGCATACACTGCAATAGCACTGGAGTCGCACTGAAGGCTGTGTATTTCACATACTCCCTTCACTTCAGGCTTGGCAAAACCCAGCCGTTTTCCCTACTTCCTTTCCCAGTACAGACACAAAATATTCACTGATATGGGTAAAGACTTGTGTCAGGAGGCAATGTGTTCATTCCCTCTGCCACGGGGAGTTGTTCTGCAAAGTTGTTAGTCTCTGGTAGCTTAGCTGATTCCTTTCCCTGTGTGTTGCAGGAGCATCCAGAAAAGCTTACAAGATACTTAGGATAAAACCCTTTCCATTTGGAGAATAATCATGTCTGGCTCAGGCAAATTCAGTGGATTTAATGTGGTAAAAAAGAAACTTCCTTTTTCTGAGCTCTCATGCTCTCTCAAAACAGATTGATCAATAGAGCAACACAGTAAGAGCGAAGACCTGTTTTCAAAGAGGAAAATATCTTGTGAATAAGCCACTGGCCTGAAACTCAAGAAAATGTCTTTGCTTATCACATGTTTGCTGACAGAGAATCCTTGCAAAATGCTGGATTTCCAAGAACAGATTGCTGAACTCCTACTTTCATCTCGGGAAAACTACAGCCAATAAATCATAAAACCAGAATTACAGAGACTTTGTTTTGGGGTAAAATCAAAACTAGAATTAAACATTCCACTTTCAGGAGATAAACCTTAATCCTGGACTATTGGGCAAATGAGCTGTAGCCAATAAACAAATTTCACCACTAAAAATGAAGGGCAAATGATTTGGCCCCTCTGAGCAGTGTCAGTTTTTCTCCCTTTGTGCACTGTTCCTGTAGGGCCCCAGGTCCAGAGGAGGCTGTAGTCAGATTGTTCTCATATTCCATTTATTCTCCTCTGAGCTCTTGACAGTTTAGAGCATAGTCAGGATGAATGCTTAAAAGCAAAAGTTTACCCTTTGCTGCTGATGAAAATCAAGGGTCTAGGAGCACAACTCTCATTCCAGACAATACTGAAATGAAGCATGTTGAAATACTGTGCGCTTCAAACTCCTTCTGCTTCTTGTTGTAAAGAAAGGTGAAGGACAATAACATTAAGAAGACAAGGGACACACAAGCCTGTATTTACATAATTTACTATTTACATAATTTGGAATTTGAATTTGATCTGCGGTCAGGAAGGATTTTTTTATTCCTATGTAAAATTGTTAGAGAATTGGGAGGAATTTTGCTTTCTCTGATAGTAAGATATAGCTTCTTCCAGAGATATTTGCTTTTAACAAATGCACTCACAACTGGCTCGTGCACTGGTGATGTTCCTGTCCTCTTCTGACCTCCCCCTGTGGCACATTTCAGTTTTGTGGATGTTGCCTTTAAATAAGTGTAGAGGATATAGGGAAAGACTTTGCAGCTTATGAAATATAAAATGGATGTTCTGTGACCACCCTCCACACAAAATGTCTCCCACAGGTTCCTGTGACTACGGGGAAATTATGTCCAAAATTCCTATGCAGCCTTTAAAAAGAAATTTTGAAATTTAAATATTACTTTGTTTTCCATAATTGCAGCAAACAGCTGTGAATAACATTCAAGTAGACCAAAGAAAAAGATCTTCCAGTCTTAACATTTTTCCTAACAAGTTAAATATCCGTGACAAATTTCAGATATGTGCTACTCCAGTCCTCTGTATTAGAATTCATTCCGTGCTGTGGATTTTAAACTTACACTGTCAAATTTAGGCATATTGTATTTTACATGACATTTGGTGCTTGTTTGCTTCATTCTTCTAAGTCAGATTCATTCATTTCTGGAGATAGCCTCTCCCATCAAAGAAGGAAAGGAGCATGAACTTTTTGTAGTAGGGGTATCCTAGGCATCACTTTGAAGACAGATGCTGAAAGAAATTTAACATTATATAGGGGAAAAAAAAAAGCCCTTTGATGGTTCTTCTTAATAAAAGAAAATGGACTGATCCCAAGTCTACAAGAATTCAAATTTTGAAAGGTCTGCATTTTGAGCTTTCTGTATTCAAATCCCTCTCACAAACATGGAGCCTGGAGTGACAATCCACTGCAAAATACTCATTTCTGGGGAGATTAAGGATAGGTGCCTCTGATGAGAGCTGTATGAAACCCAAAAACCTCTCCTGCTGTGGAGAGATTGCTTAATATCCTCCTAAATTATACTCCTGTCTCTGAGTATAACTATTAGAGGTGATTCTTAAAGATATTTGGAGACTATGGTTTACGTGTAAGGCAAACAGATTGCATTTGTAACATTTAACACACAATAACAATAATAAAACACACTGACGTGGGTTTTCTCTGTAAACAGTCTCTTCTGAAGATAGAGCCAGTGAAATGTTTTGAGAACTTTGACATTTATAGCTGTATTTATAATCTCTTTTGGATCATTTCCTCATGGAATCACATGTTTGTGTATTTTAAATTCTCTGGAGAAATAAAAATGTTTAAACAAAATAATGATGTGATAGGCATTTTATGAGGGCTTGTTCAACACGCGCACATGTACAAGCAAGGCTGGATTTGTTCTGAGGTAAGTGAGTGGGAGTTTTGGAAGTGGGTATCAAGGAGAAAGCCTCTTTACTGAAATTATTAAAAAGAGAGGAAAAAAGCAAGCATACCCAGGCCTGTACAGAAGATGGGACTCTTGGTGTCTGAGAAGTAATATGGCTATTGCTACGCTTACCATACCAATGCATGAAAGAGAGGTAGAGAGGAGATACACTTATGTTCATATGCATACATATACCTTGACATGTGTAAATGAATTCACACAGACACACGTCACATAGGCACTTGTATTAGTGCGTAATTCACAGTAGATAATTTATTTGCCAGTCTTTCTACTAATGGCGTATACGTGAGCAGACTGCTTTTTCCTAAATGTGATTCTCATTCCACAGAATTTGAATAGGTTTTTACTGTATAGTGAGAGCACAGGTAGTTTAGTGTGAATATTTGACACTGGATATGGAAATTCTGGTTGTGCCCCTTCACTGTTACTGATCACACAGATCCCATGGTGCTTTTCTTGTTTCTGGATCATTGATGCCATCATACTAAAAAATAATGAGGTTTGTTTCATAGGATGGAAAAAAATGGCAGATCTGTTTACAAAGGGAAAGTACAGACATAAGGATTAGACTTGTATTAGATGTGTATATTTTCCCTGGGCACCCTGACCTTCCTTAAGACATCATTTGGCTACATGGTAAGATTGTCACCCATATCCCTCAGACCACATGAAAGAAATCGGTCATTACAGTAGGAGACAGAGAAACTGCATACCCAAACTCAGGAAGAAGAAGCCCCAGGAGGCCTGTGCTAGTGTTGCCTTCAGCATGGCTATTTCTTCACAACCCAGACCCGTATCGCCTGCAGAGTCAAGGGGTGGAAGGTGGGGGGGGGGGTTGCACTCCACCTTCCAAGAGCAATCACACATCTCAGTTCTGCCAAAGTGCTAAAAATTTGTATAAGCACAGAGAAGCAAGTCCATTTTTAAACTCAAGCAAACGCTTGCCCAGAATGTTTTACAATGCTCAGTTTAGCTTTCTCTTCTATTTTTTCATATTCAAACAGTATCACAAGCGTGTCAGGAGTGTTTCTAAAAAGAAAAGAAGATACAAAGAGCTTGTGAGCCCTGGAAAATTCTTTCTATGTCAGCTTCAAAATTCTCACCAAAGCTGTGTAAGAAGCTTGCTAGAGCAGCACCAGATGCTCAAGTGTCTTCACTAGTTGGAAAATGATAGCAATTCAGGAGCTGCACACAGTTCCCATTGAAGTCAGTAGAAAGATCCCCACTGATATAAGGAGTCACTGGATGAAACCCCAACTTTGTTAAATAAGTTTCACTGTCTACCAGCTAGAGAAAAAAAGCAGGTATGGTTGAAAGTAGACGCTGTTCCAGAAGGAGTAGTGAGTTTTTCAAGTATAATAGGTGCTCTTGTAATAAAGACCTTTTCTTCTGGGCATTTCACAATACTTGGAAGAACAGATCTATTTGCAACTCTTCCCTGTAAAATAAGGAACTCAGTTGTACTTTCCCCCCAATGGTGATTTTACTCTGGTTCCTAGCAGCAAATATATACTTTGTTCCATTGTTTATAGTGAAACCTAGGAAAACCTCAGATAGCAGAGGAAAAGCACACAAATTATGGGACAAACCCTGCCATTATTTAGCATATTACTGCCTGAATATGTGTCTTAAAAGACAAGATTTGCTTTAGCCCCAACTTGTGGATGAAGAAAAATTGTCACTAAGAAGTAGTTCAAGCAATGGAATGATTTAAGCAGAGATCTCTGGGGAAAGAAAGAGAAAGCAGAGGGGAGAAGCGTAGCATATAAAGCTCATGTAAATAAAGCACTGACCTTTACTTCTGACACTCTGTTTCAAGTCCAGCTTTCTCTCTTAAGTGGAACTAGACAAAGGTTGGTGGGGAGGTTTATTCCCCTGGGACCTGCGTTAGGCCCATCAAACACCCCAAGGGAAATAATTTGAAAGGTCACAACATAGCTGCTGGCTATCTTTAAGCTGTGGAAGGGCCCCCAAACTTTGCTTGTTTATAGAGTCCTCCTGATGATTGAAAACTATCATTTGTTGTTGTTTTGACCTCTTAACACGTTCTCATCTTGGTTCCAGAGCATTCAGAGACTAGGGAATTCCATACTGAGCCAGAATGAACAAGAAGATAGCTTTTGGCAATTGCTTGTCAGCTGTATCCTGTTAAGTACTTTTTGCAGCCTGTAAGCTGAAACCATATTCCACCTCTAAACCGCTCTGCTGCCCTGCTACAGGTATTTAGTTCCTGAAGTTGCCAGTTATTCTTTAAAAAAATAGACCCGGTCCACCAGAGTTTTGTAACAGATTAGAAAATCCCGCTGTAGTTCTCAGGTAACTGTAGGCAGTCATGGAAAGCATGTCAAGGTAAGAATAATAATTCATGTGACTCATGGAGACAGTGAGATAGTTAATATTTTTAGAGGGCACACCACACACTTTAAAGAAGGCTTCATACATCACTGTCCACTAAAAAAGTATTTTCTGAAGCTTTACTCTTTCCCTTACCTTCTCACCATGCATCATATTTCTTTTCTCCCTTGCCTATTTTCTCTCTTACCATTCTTTCTTCCATTGTGTTCGTATTCCTATATCCTTCTTTTCTTCTCCTTATCTGTTCATCCACAACCAAGGATCTGTCACAATGAATTACATATTTTTGGCAGAGAACATGCAGTTAGCCAAAAGAAGATGTGTTCCTTTGGTTTTCTCCTAGCCAGATCTATGTGTGCCGAGTGACATGGAGATCAAAGGCCAAAAATACTTTCTATAAGCCACAAAACTGTGTGTAGGTTTGATTAGAGATGTAAAATGACTCAGGATTGCAAACTAGATTCTCCAACCCCATCACTGACCAGAAGAAAATATTCCAACCTTTTTTAACTAGAATATATCTACTCAAGTGTATCATAAATGACTGAACTAAGTGAATCAATAACCAAGGGGGGTTTTCATTTATGGATAGAAAGAACTAATCGGTAGTAATATGATTGTTCTCTGTAGAAAATGGGTAAGGTATAGAGTGCTGCCGTTGAGACGTAGGCAGCATTAGTCACTGTCAATATTCTCAGAGAGTTCTACTCATTGTGATGAAGCTTTATAAATCTTTGTCATGTCTTCAGTGCAATAGACACCCAAATCTACTTACATTTCAGGTAACATATTAACATAAATAGCCAAGTACCAAATAGGATATCTGACAATTTCCTTTAAAAAATGGGAGTTAGATTATTAGGTGACATTGTGCTGTACTTTCTTCCATTTTTTTCTTTAATGATCGGTGCATACAGGGAAGACAAGCAGATTTAAGAGATACTCATGGATGGTGTTAAAAGTAGATTGAACAGTCAAAAAAAAATACATCTTTTAAATATGGAGTTCATGTCTTGTATATTAGAGGTGCTTCTCACCTGAATTCTTGCTGAATGCTAGTCAAATAACATGTTTCTTCTTAAAAATATTTATTGTATCCCAGCTGATCATACTCTTATGAGTCTATTCTGGGCCTGATCCTCTTCAGTTGTCAACTGACACAAACCTATTGACATTAAATAAATTCACACTAACTAATGTTTTGGCTCCTTCTCATCCAAGGCTTAGGTGCAGTTGTCTCTTTCACTTTCTGCACTGATCATGGCAATGTCTAGAAACTGATGTCCAAGAAGTACAGGAAAATAACTCCTCGTGTCTGGTCTAAGCTATTTTTAAGCCATGTTGCAGAGCGTTCAGATTTGGTCCCAATTAGTAACAGTCACAAGTGCTGTAAAAATCCACCTACAGTGTCAGTTCAGGATTGAGACTGGCCTTTGTTGTGCATTGGCATGTTGATTCTCTAATATTATCTCTTTCTCTCCCCTCCCTCCAGCTCCGTCTTTTCAGGCAATGCTACCCACATCTTATACATCAACAAATGTCATTAATGGAGTACTTCTCACTATGAAAAGAAGATGAGCTAGTGAGTCAATATATTCTTTTCAGACTAGAGCGAGTGTCTGGCCCCATCTGTCAAGGACATACAGTGTATATCTCTGAGCCCATTTTAGCTTTAAAATACGATTTTAACAGACGTTCCCATAGGCAAAAGGATTTGACCCATTGCCCCAACAGGCCTGGGATAAAGGCATACATGGATGAAGAATCATGGACTAAGAAAAGTAAATCTAGGTAGACATTGTGATTGCTTTCTGGGGAAAAAAAAAAAACAAAACAAAAACCAAAAAAACCCCAACCAAACATTTTACTCATTATGACCTTTTAATTTATGAGGCCAATGTACCAAGAAGCAACTACTTGATTCAGGACTTAAACAAGATGCAGTGATAAATACCCAGAGTAACTGTGTGCAGTGAACAGACCTAACTGTGTGCATGCAGAGGAGAGGCAGAGAGATAAAAAGTGTGTTTGTACAATTATACTTATGCCCAAAAGTAATTACTGTGTGGCCTGCACTCTGGGCTGGAGGACAAAAATAATCATGTATTTTTCCATAAAAATAATAAGGTAATTACTATGTAAACACAATGTTGCTACATGGTAATTATTGCAGGCCAGGTTTTGCTCCCCCTATTCATATTGACTACTGCTACCAGGTGAACTGGCCCCCACCTCCTTGATACCAAAGTGACTATTTGGAAGCCATGTACCGAGTATGAGTAAAGGTGACAGCCTTGTGTAATTAAATGGTCAATGAGCAATTACTATGTAAGTACAGCATAATGGAACTGTGCAAAAGAATCTCTAAGCAGAGGAACAAACACATTTAAATATTGCGTTATTAAAGTCAACCTGTCCTGCTTCCATTGTCAGTAAAAAGATTTGCTTGCACATGTTTTGTTTTGTTCCCTTTCTGTGCCCCTTTTAAACAATTATTGGGTTAAAGAGCAGAATCATATCAAAACCACAGAAGCCAAAGATGTGTGAGAAGGGGTACGTTCCTCCCTTCATCACTCTGTTGACTAGCTATGAGTATGCTGGTAGAGCTGTCTCTGAGCAGAAGCCAGCCCTGTGCCAGGAGCAGGAAGGACGCTAGCCGACAGAGGTGGGTAGCATTCAAAATCCTGGGTTCCATTCTGATTTCTGCCAGATACTCCATTTGAAAGCTATTTCAACTGCTCTGTGCCTTGGTTCCCCAGCCACTAGATCAGAATCGGTGTATTTTCTTTTTGTCAGGGATGCTATGAGAGTGAAATCTATTGCTTAAATGGCAAGCACTGAGGAGCTGCAGGGACAAGGATCCCATCCATAGGAAGATTCTTCCTTCACCTCAGTGAGCCTCAAATGTATTCATTTGAGCTTTTCAGTGCTTGTGATAAATACAGTGCCTCTGTTCTTATCTGATTGCATTTAAGGATCTCAAAGCACCAGGAGAACTTTAATAAACTTGGCGATATGGTTCCTGCTCTTATTAAAATCAATAGCAACACACCTTTTGATGTAGTAGTAACACAGTCATGTGTTACTTTATAATATGCTGAGGAGGAAGGTATATATCTCCTGCTTTTTCCAGTCAAAAAATAGCATGGTTTTCCTCAGGAGCGACAGGAGTGAACCCCAGGTCCCAGCTGTAAGATCAGGTCCCAGTTGGTCTAAGAAGGCAAAACTTTGCTAAGAAGCTTCTTGGACTTTGATGATGTTGCTACCAAAGCAAGAGGAATTGTACCCACTGATGTCAGTGGTATGCCTGAGCCACCGCCACCTACTCCCTGCGCTGGACTATGCAACAACGGCTAGCTGTCAGAGGACACAAAATGAAGATGAACAATCAAGAGGCCAAAAACCTCTTAGCATAACAGAGACATTATAGTGTCTAATTACCAAAGTGTCCTAAAAGGTGTTTGTGTTTTCTGAAGCATTCTGTCACAAGACCATCGTCAGGCTCATTATAAATGTAACCCACCAGCATCTAATTGGTATTCCAATATCTTTGAGCTGTGACCTAGAAAGAAAGAGCAGAGCAGAAGAAAGTAGTATAAAAAAAAAATCTCGTCATGGTCCTAGAGTGGTAGGGCAAAAGCCTGTTCCTATACTGTACATGCATAAACAGCTCTTTCTCAGCTGCGATTTAATGTTGCTATACCTTCGATTGCAATTACATTGAATCACATTGCAACAAATCTTTGTAATGCCAATCCCATCTTTCCACCTCATTGACAGCTCTGGAGATGCATCTGAAATTCATAGTAGCCTCATAGCCTATGGCAAGAGAAATCCATGCTGCTAAAATTTTATTTTAGAATTCAAGCTGGTTTCTCTCAGTCTAGGATGCTCTGGTTTTAATCTTTTGCTGCCTAGCACAGTGTATCAAAATAACCAGCCAATATTGTTAAACTGTCAGGGGTCTTCACTGCCGCTGAATTTTACCAGTATAAATAAATACTGTAACTTAAGGAAAAAAGAATCCCTCTGGACAGAATTTTTAACATTAATAGAATTAAGAAGAGAGGGAAAATGTGTATAAACTTCAACTTGACAACAGCCTTCTCCTTTCCTCTTTTTCTTTTTTTGGTACAGAAAGAAAAGGCTTGAGTGGAATATTCAGTCTGATTTACTGCTCAGGCTGATAGGGACTCCAGGCTGGATCCCAAAATTTGAACAACGTTCAAAGGGAGAGATATTTAAAAATCCCAGAAAAAGAGATATTTCCAAATTAATGGCATTGCCCAAATGCCTTGGCTCCTTGCACCCCACCAGGAAGGTTTATTATTTTCTGGTAAAATGTTGCTTGAATGGGGAGTGGTAGTCAGTGATGCGTCAGTGCTGCTCTTTGAAGACATTAAAAAGCTGAATGCACAACAAAGAACAGATGTTCCAGCATGCTTTATTTATGCACCCATCAGCAATCTTCCAATGACCACAAAACACAAGCTTTTTTTTTCTTTTTACTCCTCGCAATATTATTTTCTGATCAACTCACACTCTATTTTTCCTCCAGCTGAAGTCTTCCGCGAATTGGTGTGTGTGTCTGTGCGTGCACGCATTTGTGTGAGAGTGTGTTGCCTGTGTGCGTACGTGTGCCTGTGTACGAGCGTGTGTGTGTGCTTGAAAGTCTGCTTCCATCAAAAGCAGGCTTCTATTGAACTGTCGAACAGGTGTGGATTCTGCAATTAGATCACATTTCAGAGAGAGAGAGACACTGAGGGTAATAATGGCGGTGAATTCTTCATAGTCAGATGCAGCACCATAGCGACCAGTAACAATGAAGAATAATAGGTATTAGTATTAGGGTGATTATTTTTAGTTTATAGAATCATTTGATTGAATACTGCCATAAGGCACCGTTAACGTGTGCACAGCGCTTGCCAGCTGTAGAGCAAACTTGTTTTACTGGCACTTATCTGAAATTCTCATCTCTCCCCCACCCTCTCTGCTCACAATTGGAATGAAAATAGCGATTAGGAAGTGAGATGTAATGCAGATTAAATGTTATGATGGACTAAGATCCTGATAGGTTATTAAAACTCACTTGCATTTGGTGTTTTAAAGGCATAGTGTTTGCATATTTTTCCACCGGTCTACATCTTTTGAAGATAAAACAAAGGGAACATTTCAAAAATCCATTCATAACCAGGAGGCTTTTTAATAGTGAGCTTCCAAATTTATGACCTTCCTGTGTGTGTTTTACACCTGCGTGTTGTAAATATATATTAAGTATGGAGCAACTGTGTTACCAGTAACCGTGGATCTGATTTAAACAGAGCTAAGGCCTCTGCACCGCAGTGGGCCAAATTCTCAGCTGATGTAAACTGGCGTCTCTCCACCGAACTCAGAGGTGCTACATAAAGTTGTACCAACAGAGGATCTGCAGCAAGGGAAGAATGACAGCCTTAATTTGGAATTTCCCTGCATCTGTTGGTATAAATCAGAGGCCTAACATTATTGTCACATAATATTCTGGTGTAGCAGAGGTGCTGTGAATTTTTAAACATAGAGGGAACTGTTGATCTATTGTTCCTCTCCCACCCTCCTCCCTCCCCGCTTTTGGCTGGCATTGTAAGAAAGCAAGAGTATCGCAGCATTGGACAACATGGAAAATTCCGATCTTTATTCTTAATAGATCTTGATATAGATGCTCTGTTTTCTCCTTAGGCACAGAACCTGGTTCTTTAGAGACCCTCATAAGAAAAATAACTCTTCCTCTGATGTCATCTGGTATCAAAATATGCCATTATTCCTTCTGCAATAATAATCGCTATTAACAACAGTAATAGAAGCAGCAGTATTTGATAGCAGCAGTGTTTGATAGTGTCCAAAAAGCATACTAATGGCTTCGTCAGAGAGGTGAATGTTGTAATCTATTTCTTGTAGACTAAGTAAATAAGGACTAAGTCTCACTCGAAGATTTAGCATGCACTATGTAAATATCGCATTCCAATTTCACTTCCCTTTGTTTTGTTAATTATAATTATTTTTCAAAATCCATTAAAAAATATTTTTCAAAATACTTTCCATGTTAGATCATGGCTGTTTTATTTGTATTTGATCCAATGAAACTAGAATGGCGTTATTACTTTTTTCCTTGACGTTATGACAGTGTCTATGCAGATGTTGCAATACCAACTTTTCCGTATGATTCTGAATGGCAATCATACTGTGCATTGACATACTGTTCCATTTATTCATCTGATTGAATACTGCCACAAGGCACAACTAATGTATGTTAACAGTGCACAGTACGCGTACCCTAGTGTTCTTACTTCACAGAAATGCTGGCAAATGCAACAGTGGGTGCAACCTAAAAATCATGCGCTGAATTTTGGCAAAGGTTGGTGTAAAAACACCTCCAAAAGTTACATCCAGTGATGTAAATCTTACTATGCTTTATACAAGTCACAAAACCAGCTACGGGAATCTGTAGCATATGTATGCACACATAGTGTGCACTGACACAGTAATAAAGCCACTATTGAAAATAGTATTTCACATGTGTCTTAGCTTCTTTCTGTATGCAAACCATTTGGGCTTTTTCTGCTATTATTTTCCTAGTTTTTTGTTTCAGTGTTGGGGTTAACGGTTTGAAAGGCACAGTGCTAAATCCACTACATTTTTCCTTTAGGCTCCTCAAAAATATCCCATAGTAATTTAATATGCTTTAAAATTTCAGTACTGATGAGGAGTTGCATGCCATTTTTTAGCCCACTGAACAAAAGGCTTACTGAGTCACACATAGCCTATTCAAATAGGAAACGCAGATGCCTGCTAATTTATCTTCTCACATAAAGTCCATTTACCAATCCATACAAGAATTGCCCCCATGTCTTTGTAGTACTGCAACCAGAACGGATGCTGTCACTCAGGGGGGACATGTGACCATTAGTGCCACCTCCTTGGGGAGCTTTTTAGCATACTGTCCTCCACTGCTGTAATTAAAACTAACAAGAGCAGTCTACAAAGGAAAATAAGAAAATGCAAGGAGAGAAACCTGTGTATTACAGCTTGCAGCAAGCCAGAGAAAGGAAGTTGAGGAAACATTCCTATACATTCCTGATATGCAGAGGAAAGCCAGATTTCTATGGAGGTTATCAGGGAGGAGAAAAATGAATACATAGACAAGACACAGCAGTCATTAGATGAGAAGGTTATTCCCAAACCATTTAGTTTAAGAACACACTGGTTAGAGAAAAATACTTCTTAAAGAAAAAGAAGAGGAATGCTAGATATGCCCTGTTGCACTGATAGGAATAAATAGAATCAAAATCCCAATATTTCTCTACTTCTGTCGAAAGGTGATGCTAAAAAAGAAACGCAGTATTGTAATTAGGGTGGGACATTTTCCCCCTGAGAATAGTTTAGCCGCCAAATATGCAGTTTGAGGCTGACCACAACTACCCACATATTTAGTTTTAATTCAATGAATAGTTTCAGCCATAAAAAGACTCAGAAATAGATAATGAAGTTAAAGCTCTTAAGATACACTGTTTTAAAAAGCAATATTTTGACACTCTGTTTTGGAACATTTTGTTTTGAAATGTAGTGAATGAGATTTTTAATGGATAAAAAAATACACAAAATAAAGAGAAATTTTATCTTGGATTAAAATGATGCATTTTTTATTTTCCAATTCATACTGAAAAAAGCAGGGGTAAATCTATTTCTGGTCAACTGGAAATATATTTTTACTCCTGGTTTGCAACTCAGACACTGAATCAAAACTTGATTATTTACTTCTGATGTGACTTAAGGGTGCATGCTTGATACAGGACATAGCTTTTCAGAAATGCCCAGCTCCTGGATCTTTTTGAATAAGTGATAATGGCTTCATCTGAGAAAGCAAAGGATGGGTGCTAGAGCTGATGAGCACGAGAAGAAAAGCAGCTGCTCATGTTTGCTCAGTTTAAGAAAAGCCCCGATTCCACTGCTATGGTGATAAAGTTCTGCAGCATCTAAACCAAGGCCAGAAAGCAGCAATGGAACAACAAGCTTCTGAAAGCTGCTGTTCCGCTTAGCTAAATCTTCAGTTTCCCCCTTATTCTGCCAAACTCCCTTTGGGATTTGGCAGGAGTCCAGTGGTTATGGGATTAGTAGGGAGTACCCTTGTGAAATGGTGTTTTATATAGCACAGGTGATATTTCTCCTAACCCACGTTATCTTCTTGTAGACCTAGTTCTTACAGTGGTTTTTCACCACAGTCCTATATATAAATGTAGATGGATAAGTTTGTAAAGAGCTCACATGGAGGAAATGGGGGCACTTGAAGGATGACTGACTTATGACAGGCACTTAAGATCTTGTCTGATTTAAAGAAGCTTGTCATAAGCTAGATCTTTGAGAAGTGCTGGGCTGTTATCACTGTCATAGTGGTCAGGAGAGTGCTGGGTTTTCAGCATTCTCCGGATCCGATGTGTATATGTTTGGGCAGCAAGGTATATTTATAGCACAGGGTACAAGCAAGGCAGCTGAACACCAGCATCCCTTCAGTATCAACGCCTTGAACCAATGTCCAAAGCTTAATAACAGCATGAAAATGCAATGTATTGGTGATGGAAAGGGGAAGAGAGGAGGAAGAGGGAAGGAGGTGGCTAAAGAAAGATTAGCAGATCTCATGAGATGGTGTGCAATGCATATTGGTTTTGGCATTGCAACTGGGTAGGGTAGCTGTACAGTAATATGGAACCAGATCTCATTGCAGATGATCACTGAGGGATACGCGGAGAAATGAGAGGTGTACTGTGAGCACATCACAACCAAAAGTCAAGCTGTCTGTGGCCACATTGGAGCCAGAATTTCACTAAAATTTAACATTTTTAACTTTCTCTTCAGTATTTTAAAATAACCCCTGCAAAGGAATAAGCAGAAAAGGTGTCACCATTCTAGAAGTAAAAATATTTTCTTACTGTTCCTCTTTTCTTTTTTTTAAATGGAAACACATGAAAGTAGAAAACAGAGGCTGCCATGATGTTTTTCTTGATGGAAAATAGCATTGTTTGATAAGCCTCATTGCTTTGCTGGTGCCTAGAAAATTAATTCCTTCTAACTCACAGATGAGTTGACCTTTGGCTGAACCAGTCTGCTGTCATTTTAGGACTCCATTTTTCATTTATTTCAGGACAGATTCTACCATCTTTACTTCTGCTACAAAGTGCTTTATATTTCATGGTGTCCCATCAAAAATATACTACTTAATGTGAATAACTGGACTTCCTAGTTGTTATTTCGAGGAAGCACTGCTTCAGTTGCTAAGCAGTTACTTTCTCATTCTAAAACAGATCTGGGTACTGGTGTATATAGACATACTTGCACTTTATCTATTACGTCCCAAAATAACTTGATGCCTCCAAGAACACTGCAAAAATGCGCTCTATGCCCCAAAGGACTTGTATTTTGAGTTGAATATACAATGCTAGAGGTGAATCTGAAGGAATAGGCTAAGAAAGGACTGGGTCACTGCAGTGTGCCCACATGGCTACTTTTCTTTTTTGCTGCATGCAACATTATTCCGCTCCTAGTCAGGCAAAACATGTGCCTGCAGGAGGCACCGAAGGGAACAGACACATGGGAGAGTAAGAATGGAAGTAAGAAAACGTGTTGAAAACAATGTCGAGAGAAAATTATGACATCCACTACTGTGAGAAGAATATGCTGTGAAGTCAGATAAAAGAGTTTGCCTGTTTGAAGTCAGAGGTGTTGACTAAATACACTTAAGATGATCGTGAGATGGAGCAGCAGTAAAATACCTGATAAACAGACAATACCAGCCACCTGGCACTTAAAAACCTGTTATAATTACATTTATTTCACACTAATAATAAAATATGTAGAAATGATCTATATTATTTAGGCTTGTGATGTATCATTTGTGAAAACATGTAATACCCAAAAAGCTCTGCCATCAACATGTCATTTGAGAAGTAGCTTTTAGCATCGCCACACATTGTTTTCACAGCTCACATTATTAATGTGATCACCCTCTAACAGCTGTCTCATGAATCACCACAACCTGACTCCTTGGCAATAAAAGCGGTAATCCCGACCTGTCACCATTTCACCATCACCATCACAAACTTGGATATCACATGCCTGGCTGTTGTGCTGTGCAATCTGGGCATGGTGTGCATGTACCTCGTGTCTGTGATGACAGAGAAAGTTTGAATCAATAAATCCATTATGAGAAGACAACAAGAAGGGGATTGCCATGAATGTATGTGTATTGACATTTAATGTTCCCCCATCACACTTATTTCCTGTACATGACCACAAAAGTCAAATACATACAAACAGCATAGGAAAAGGAGGCCTGTGGGCTCTGTGCAATACATCTGGTCTGACACAAAAATCACATGCTCTTTTTACTAGCAAGAGCTAAACCTAACACTTACCGAGGATGCAGAAATTTAGCTCTGGTTGCTATTTCCAGAATACCATTGATAGACTCTATAGAAATCTGAATTTCACAAATCTTTTTTGCAGGGAAATTATGAGCTACTGAGATTGCAGTGGAAAAAAAGTGGAAATGGAGGAACACAACAGTTTCTTACAGTCACTGGAGAGCACCCAAGACAATAACACTTTTTTTTTTAATCTGGATCAAGAAAACATGTAAACTTTCTTCTCCTACTGAGACATAGTACGTGTTCTGGAAAGCAAAAAAAGAACAACCCAGCCCAAGAATACTCACAAATTTTGAAGATGCTTGGGATGAAGATTTTGCTATCTATCCTGAGGACGGAGCATCCTTTATGTCAGCTGATGTTGGTTTATTCCATCCCCAGGCTCAGTCCTCTGTCACTTACAGGATGAAATAGTAGGTCATCCATATCAAGTTCCAAATTTTATTTATTCAGAAGCAGTTAGGTTTTATGATTTAAGGCTCTTAATGGGTGCTGGAAATTTTTGCAAAAGAAAAATGATTGATGAGCAGTAAGGAAATGTATTGCTTTATAGGCAATTTAGATTTTTTGTGGAAAAGGTTCCAAATTATTAATATAATCCCCTACATGTAAAAATGGGGTTCGAGGTCAAGATATATGATACCCAGAGGTGTACAAACCTGCATACACTGACAGCTTTGTTCATTAAAAAAAAACAACCAAAAAAAACAAGCCACAAGGTGTTTTTACTGCATGAGCAGTACCCCAAAAGTACCCAGTCGCAAAAAGCCATTTTTTGGAAAACGTACTGTGGTATTTGTTCAACTCTGTTGTACAAAGAAAGGAAACGAGCAAAGCAATGAAAGGACAATGAGAAGACGGTGGACTTTCCCTGTCTAATAATACATATTCTCTCTTCCTTCCCTCCTCCCCCAGCCAGCTAAAGCAACTGGCAGGTGCAGTATTACTCTGCAGATGGACCAGGAGTGGCACACATACAGTTATATATGCCTGGCACACTTGTATTTCCTGCTTTATATCACATGCCAGCTAACCAGGCAGTAGCCAGATTTGAGAGGACATCCCCAACAGTTGTTGTGCATGGAGAGGAACCAGTCTACTGGCAGTACACTATTAACCCTTCTCCAAAAACAGACTGTGCACTTAAACCAGGGCAGTAATACTCATTTCCCCCCATCCTTTCACTGTCACTCTTTGTTTCTCATCCCTTCCTTGTCATAACAAAAGTGGAGATTGTTTTGGATGGGGCGAGTGGACACAAGTGGTTTTACAGCACTGACTTGCCCCAAATTTTGCACCTATTTCCTACTGTTCTTTGAGGTCTCCAAATCCTAAACCAACTCCTTTTAGGGTGGGGATGGGGGAGAATAAAACAAGTGGAAGGGGAGGAAAGGTGAGCAAGACTCCCGTTACTGTTCAGAATGATCATTGTATTTTATATGAATACTACCTAGCCACAAAAACGAATCTATGCTTTCATGGGAAACACCCGAATTTGCTCATGAACTAACTCACAGATCACATTTATAGAAGGTCTTTTGGCATCTAAAGATGCAACTAATTATTTGGTAGGATTTACAAAACCATCTAAATGTAGACTGAGACTTAGGAGTCAAAGTTTGTGTGAATCAGACAGATTTACAAAATCACCTGTCTCTAGGAACCTAAGTATTTTGTTAAATCTGGTCTGGTGTCCTTGCAAAAGTGCCTATTTTACTTAAGATCTTCTGCAACACTTCATAATTTCTGTAATTTTGGGGGTGAAAACTGCTGTGTGCATCTGTGAAAATAGTGGCAGAATGGTAGGCTAGGTTTTCTAACAAAGGCACTGGAAAGCCAATGTCACCAGCTCCCTGGAAGTTCTCCCTCCAGTGGAAACCCTAAGCAGTGGACCAACTCTCAGAGCCCTTCCACTCCCCACTGAAAGGTGTAACCAAGAAGAAAGTAGGTGGATCCAACATGGATGCTCACAGGCATCTCAAAGCAAACCCAACTGCCCTTCATGTGACAAGCACTCTTTGGAAAGATGAGCTCCCTAGAAGGAGAATATTTGAGGAAATATCCCACCAATGCAGGCTTCAGCCAGTCTCAAGGCAGGAAAGATTCTGTTAAAAAAAATAACCACCACAATTTTAAAAAAAAGAAGAAAAAAACAACACAAAAAGTTTGAACATAGCAATAAAAAAAGAACAAAACAACAACAAAATTGGGTTCCTTTAAATCCTGACATTTATCACACCATGGGATTTACTTTTACTGCAGTATTTAAAGGATTTCCTACTCTTAGACTTGGGAATACTGCAAATAGCACAGTAAATTTAACTACTATGAGCAGTAAATGTCAAGATTTTAATGGTGCCTACTGTATGCCAGTTGGTTATACAGTCACCCATATGTGTTAACATGTAAGACCTGATTCTACTCTCAGTCATGCCTGTGTAACCCAGGAGTAAGTGCACTTTAATTCAATGAATTACCACCACATGAAACCTATGTGAAATCAGAACCCAGGTCTGTATCCAAAACCTAGTTTGGAAGAAAAACATTGGTCTAAATCCTGATTACTTTCATGAGTTCTTTCCAGATAAAAAAAATCCTCATTGAAATCAAAGGACTGGGATGGGATGTCAGAATCCAACATTCAGTTCCCATTGCAGGGGTGCTAATCATGTGGGCAAGGATTGGCCATTATTTGTTTCGCATTTATCTGTCTTGTACATAAGAAATCTATGAGGGCAGAGCTGATGCTCCTTCTGTCAGAATAAGACTCCACCTCAGTACACCATCAATTAGGGTATCACACAAAAATAAATTAACTTCTACTTCACCCAGAGGACTTTTTTTCCCCTTTTTAAGCTTGAGCCATATAATACCCCAAACAGCATTCTTGTGCTTTAGAGAAGTTCCTTTATTCCCCCTATTGTTTCTTTCCATACAGCAGCATAAAGCCATGGAGGATACTGCAATCATGTGCACCCAGGTACCACTGGCTGAGGCTGCAGTTGTGCAAAAAAGTGTGATTAAGTCTGCTTAACAGACCAAAACCATATTGAATGACAGCTCTGTGAAGGCAAAGAATCTTCTTTTATATCAAAAGAGCTTTTATTAAAAACATCATTGGAGGCTGACACCAAAGACAAGCCCCTTGCAGCTGACCCTTGCAGAGGTGCCATGCAAAGCCGCCAGCCCCTACCTGCACCCCTTGTAGGATGTCATGTGTTCTTCTACCCTGCTGCCTCTCCAACAGCACACACTCCCTGTGAGGCTTGCTTGAGACAATTCACTACAACAAATGTCCAGCCACGCTATAGGTAACAAACTGGAAAATCATTTTGAAGTATCTTAAACTCTTAAAACATGCTGTGGCTTTCTCGGAAGTATATTTTTTTCTGACATTAAAAAATAGATGTTAGATGCAATCTTGAGATTTGATTCCAAAGTTTTGGTATGGCTAACCACATTTTCTTAGACATACCCCAGTCCTATTACCCAACAGAGGTTATTTAAGATCCTTCTATTTTCAGTCTGCCACACACTAAGTACTCATCATTTTATGACACATAGTTACATGGACTAAGATAATGGTAATTATATCTCATACTTCAAAGCAATTACCCATTGAGGTGAGGAAGGGCTCCTTCTTCCACATTCCACAATAGAGTATTTGCAGCATGGAGTTATTCACCTTTCTGAGATGCATTAGCTATTGGTCAGAGTCAGAAGCAAGATACTAGATTTAATGGATTAAAGGTCTGATCCATTATCACACATCTTATAATTATCCAGAAGCATAAGTCTTTACAGTAATTAATCAGTGAGAGATTAGTGAATATTCCCAGTGGGAAGATACTAAGTCTGAGAAATAAGTGTAGTTTGGTGATGTCCTTAATTAGATATTGACTCATTATCCAGAACGCTTGTGTTTTTGGACACGATGGTCACATACAAAAAAAGATCATATTTGCTTGCAGTCCTTAAAGAATACAGGGTAATTATTCCAGACGTTTACATATGAAATCATAGACTCTGTGTTAGGGGATTCTGTTTTCAGCTTCTCTGTAGATATGGCTATACATTTGTGGCTGCTCTGGATGGAGGGGGTGATTGTGAGCAACGCAGCAGTTCTGCCACTTTGACCCCCAGAGGAGCTCCAAATCAGAGATAAGGGGGTCCCCAACCCTGTTACAGGGCCTGGACCAATCTGGCAATGAATGGATGGCTGGGGAGCCGCAGTCCTTATCTAAGGAAATCTGAAGGACCAAGGAAGAGATGATGAACACATGCAAACAAGGAAAAATAATAACCCAGTCCTCAGGTTTTGAGCCCAACAGGCCTGCAAACAGCAGAAATGGGAGCCCAGTGAGACTTCACCAGTCACTGAATGGAGGTGGGTTTTTCTCCTTCTTACCTTCCTGTATCCTGTCCTAATGCAAGGACTATCGTGCTGAGTTAACTCAGCTTCATTTTTTCCTGCTCTCAAGGGCTGAGCAGAGAGTCACCCCTGCCTATGCACAAATTCACAGAATCCTGTTTTTCACCCCAGCAGATAGTGCCTATAGCACTCTATTAGGTCCAGCCATGTAGTACGACTTTTCCATAAAAACAGAGGTGTTCAATCTTTTCTACTAATATCCCCCTTAATATTACTTTTATTTGGGATTTTTACACAAGGCAACTCAAAAGGAAACAGGTTTTCATAAGATTTCACAGCCCCTAAGGAGACAGAGAGCTAGAAGTGCGTCTCGAGCCTCCTCCACGCCTTGTCTCACTCGCAAAGGAACGGGCCAACACTGTGATGAGGTCTGTTAAAGGCTCCCTCAGCTCTTTAGTCGCCTCCTCTCATTCCTGACATTGTGTCCCCTTCTGTGTGTGGCACCATCGCACATTTCCTATACTCCAAATAACTTCTCACTCCTCCCTCAACTCCCTCCTTTGAGGAACCTTCCTTCCTTTTTCTCCTCACCAGTCATCTCATCTCTCTCCCCCCCACCGAGCTGTGAGCTTATTGGAACAGGGAATATGCCATATTCTCAACGTAGTCCATAAACATGTTTAATAACAATCTTTTTCAACCCTTGATCTTTCCTGGATGAATCCCACTTAATCCTCACTGAGATTTTTATGAATGGTTTTCCTTACCCTTCAAGGCAACATCTTTCTGCTAATATTTTTATGTCAGCAACTAAGTGGGAGATAGACTGTGGCTGCTAAAAATAAAGAATAAAAGACA
Source organism: Burhinus oedicnemus (assembly GCA_008921705.1). NCBI lineage: Eukaryota > Metazoa > Chordata > Aves > Charadriiformes > Burhinidae > Burhinus > Burhinus oedicnemus. The sequence goes on from VFFE01007094.1 coordinate 1,227,115, forward strand.
AAAAAACACTAATTACTCAGATCAAAACAAAATCTGGAGAAGTGAGTCATAACTCAAAAGAAAGAGAAGAATGTCTTGCTTTTCACTGAGAAAAGAAAAAAAACTACATAAAATTAAATTCTGCCTCTCTTACACTTAGGGGATTATTGTCATCTTTAAGTTAACCAAACTAGGTCTTACTGCAGCTCACACTTCTAGACTGCAAGTAAGAAATGAAGGACGTCACTAAAACACACAGGAGTTGCAAGGCAAGAAAGTCAAACAGCTTGAGCTTTACAAATGAAAGAGATGAAATTGCCACAGTACTAAATAAAAGGATTTAATCAAAGCAGAGAACACAAACTACTTCTGACTATGCAAAGCCAATAAGATAGTACAACTGGTGGAAGGCTGTCTGCTTGTATATTGTGCCAGTTACTGAACTAGCATGCACCAAAATAATTTGTAAATAGATATCTCTTGCTTTGGGTTCTTATTTTAAGGAAATTTTCAGTAGCATGCAAACTATAAATACTTCTGGATCCATCCTTGATGCAACTGCACTGCAGTATTTGGAACTAAGTCTTTTATGCATTATTTAGTGTTTCAACTGTGGAAAAAATAGTTTCATAATATAGTAACTTAGATGTCTGAGATAATGCTCATGGGTCAAGTTCACAGATGATGTGAAGAATGATGTAAGATATATATATGTGACCTGCCATATCTTACTCCTTCTGTAGTTTTTCTTAATACAAATCAACCTTTTCTAATTTACTGATCATTGAATTAATAGCCCTTTAAATGTGTCTGTACTCATGTGGGTGCTTTTTTTGCCATTATCAAATGTCTTGTGTCCCAAACTGGCAAAAGACTCTATTGGATGACTTCAAAGTTGAGAAATGATTGAAACCTGTTCATCAAAATGTCACTCAAAGCAATCTATAATCAAAAATCACTTCTATCTATTATTTATTTAAAGTTTTATGGAAAATGACAATTTCAGAGAGGTGGGCAATTCTCTGAGATTAGTCCCTCAAGAAAAATAGGCCCACAGCTCATAAATTGCTGGAGAGGAGGGTGACCACAGGCTAAACAAATTCACTTAGCACACAACAGCTATACCCATCAGACCATAACATGGACTACATACTGTTTGTGGGCTATTTATACATGCCATTACTAGAGTGATATGTCTTTCACTTGCTGAATCTTTGTCTGCTATGCACTCAGTGCTTTAACTGCTATCATTACAAATGTTTACTCCTTCTCTAATGTATTATCAAATTGCACCAATTTTCATAATAAAACCTTTGCCCTGATACAAATAGTTTATTCTTGCAAATAACAAAAAATAGGAAGAATTAAATTTTTTTTAAGAGATTTTATACAGAGAAAGATTGAGGACATGATCAATTTTAAAAAGAATATGCTCCTGCAACCCAGCTTACATTTTTTGAAACCAGATTTTGTTAATTTCATTCTGCAAGTATGCAATTTGTCTTTAAAACTAACTTGGGGAGCGCTTCCAAATTGGTAGCTTAAATATCAGCTACAAAAAGCTGTCCCATCATTGAAAAAGAAGACCTCAGTCCTGATGCCCTGTCCCTTAAGCTCTGTTAAGGAAGACGGCTCTGTAGTGAAGAACTTCTAACGCTGCTCCATGGCACAGGGTTCATTGCTTGTAACAGGATGGTCAAAGCCAAAGTTTGGAACTACAGTCAAGATGATCCAAAGAGAAGGGTTATAAAGACACAGTTTTCAGATGAAAAGACCAACCTCACAGGAAAGTACTATTAATGACGTTTTGGAGGAGCAGAAAGAATGACAGTGAACACTGGCTGGTCAGATATATGGAAGATAGCTGTATAGGATATACTCTCCTATGCACCAGTGAAACAACTGAACAGTTGTTTTATTAAACAATATTATGAACTCGCCGATCATAATAGCAGCTGCTATTTGTATCCCAGTAGACTAATATGCTCTGTTTTCCCTATTACGGCACGTTTGGGACAGTTTTTGGGGGGGAGGAATTGCAGTGAGATGTGCCAGGATTCCATATTTCAAACAATATGTTACCAAATACTTGAAAATGAAAATTCTTTATTATTTTGTAGATATGGTCCGTATTACAAGCAACTCATTCAAGATGGAGTAGCTTCCTGTCTATATTATTCAATAGATTTGCTCAGTAAAGGCTTACTTTTCAAAAAAAAAGTGGGTGGGAGACATACCTATAAGTAAGTATCCACAGCTGGGTGCCTAGCTTGCTTATTTATACACTCACAAGTACACCAGTGACTAGAGGTACTTCCAAGAAAGTACAGATTTGAGGGAAAGAAAGAACTAGCCTGGTAAAAAAAGGAGGCCACATCTGCCATTTGCACCTGCCAAGTCATATTCACATCTCATCATTTGGTAGAGTCATGTCACAACACAGTTCTCCCACCCAAATCTCAGTTGTGTTGGGTCCCTTATGTTTCACTAGCCATTCGTGTATGCCCATATTTGTACATTTATGTGTCTAGCTGCAGTAGACATGGATTCTGGATAATTATTAGTTTTGAAAGGGTTTTTAATTTTAGAAGATGCAGTAGCAAAAATATTGTCAGATTCATATTCTAATTTAAATATTAGAATGATGTTTCATTGTCTTTCAGTATAAAAAAATTGGAAGAGATTATGATTTTTTTTAAAATGATGCTACTTTGATATGATATTGCAAAGAGAATAAGGCACTTTCCTTTAAACTGATTTTCAAAGCTATATCTGAGATCTATATCTGCTGTTTATGGATCACAACTAACTTTATAGTCATGTATAAACTGTACTTCTGAGTGCTGTAAGAGGTATCCCCTGTCTCACAATAAAAATATTATGGAACATTATATTTCCATATAGTAATGGCACTCTTATTTTACTAGTAGGAAAGGTATTGTACTAATTTAATTGACTAACATAAAAGTCTCACAAGCAAGATCAATATTTTATTTTCTCAACAGTTTTTGTCAATGAAGATTTAATTTCCCATGCAGAGAAGGTGTCTGTATAGCTCATGGATATAAGTGAGGTGTGGTCCTTTCCGTCGGAGCCCGGAGGCTTCAACTTCCCCTCCTGCCCCGCTCCCATGGGAGCCTCAAAGCGAAAACACAAGCCATGATGTCAGTAAGTAGGGGTTTTATTTGTGACCCTGTAATAAACTTATCCCTTGACCCAAAATCATATAAATTCTGTATGTTCTAGTTTATGCCTGAACTACAGACTTCTGACAGCTTAGCTGTGTTGGTTGGGATGTGAAGATAAGAAAACATAAGCGAAATGGAAAAAAATATGACTTAGCCTATTTCACAGGTTTGACATCAGAAGACAGATGCTTCTGTAGAAGGGCAAATACCACCCTGATCTCTATTGTAAATCTAGAAGGGTCTTTTTGATTTTTTTTACACCAAACGCAGAAACACACACAAGTTAGCCTAAATACAGCATTGTTTAAAGACAATAAAATTAGAATGCTGCAAATCTGCAATTATAATTCAGAAACTCGGCACAACGGACAGATACGTGAACTTTCCCTGAACCTAAAACCAAGTGCTGTTTGAGGGAAATTTTCAGTTGGTCTGGGTCAACTGTGTGGAAGCCATTGGCAGTTTGGTGGCCAGAGTGAAGTTTCATATTGAACTTCTGCATTTGCTCAAATCCAAAACTCCCTGAAAATTCAGAGTTTGTAAATTAGAGCCCGAACTTCACACACCTCTAATTAGACTGTAATCTGTCCACAGAACAGATTTATTTACTGTTCTGTTAATCCCTACAGGCTCCTCATCTAAAGGAAAAATAAAATATCCTTCCCACCTGTACTCACAGCCTGCTCCAGCAGTGACATCAGGCAGCACTAGGCACAGGTTTTCCAGGTTACTGTTATCATAGGCAAGGAGAAATACTGACACTCATGAAAGTGTTTTAAAACTATAGTCTGAGATATAAACATAATCTCATTTTACAGAATGAATGGAGAAAACAGTGAGGTCTGAAGCAAGTGAGACCTGACGGAGTTAGATGGGACAGCTACAGCCCCTTTGGCCATTTCAGTGGGTTGGCTCCAGAGGAGAAGACACTCCCACCTGGCAAATGATGCTAATAATAACAATTATTATAATTATATACATAATTACTTCACACTTATCATTAATAACCAATGCTAATAAAGCTGAAGCCTGAAAATAGTATTAAAATCATGTTGCCTTTTGCACCTCAACAGCATATTTGTTTATCATTCTTTTAATTTTAGAACATACCTTGTGACTCTGAAGGTGCAGATGTGAGAGGAGAGACAGCAGTAGCTGAAGAGCATCTCCTTCTTCTGCTTTGTGGTACGTAAAAAGAGCTGAAAAAATTGTAAGCCTAGCTGCAAATACATGTGAGGGCAACATTTTGGAAAGCTGTTTCCTGGAGGGAAAAGGAAAGAGTCTGGTGAGAACTGACAAAGAACCTTCAACCGCCCACGGTGTGTCAGGGCCCAGGGGGCCCCACAGGCCTCACTGGCCCTGACCAGCCCCACATACCCGGGGGCCCCATTTCAGCACAGCCCGGGGCCTGCCAGGCCACAGGCCCCACCGAGCCCAACCCCCTCCACGGGCTGGCAGCCCAGCCTGCCCTGGGCCTGGCCCCTCAGCCTGCCAGCCTGGGGCCGCCACATAGCTTCCACTTTTGCATGTCACTGGTGAGCAATGGGGGTACGGACTTGTTCCTTCCAGACCTTATTTTCTTTCCCTACAAAGCACAAAACTCTAGAGCTGGGTGCCTGGCAGCATGTTCAGGCCAAATTCCCTACTAAGACATTCAGTGGCTTGCAACATGAAGACTATTTAAGTACAGTTAACTAACACCTCTACCTAAAAACTCTGCTTTGCCTATTTTGTTCTTCATTTTACATCCTGAGATATCACTCTCCTGTTTGTTCCGGCCAGGCAGAGATGTCTTTAAACTACCTAGGAGTTCAATATCAACACAGATTCTCAACCTGGCTCTTAAAAACTCTTTATACCTACCCTCAAAGTTGTATTTTTGTATCCCTGGACTTGATAAATAGCATGTGTGGTGAGGTGGGAAAGGTGTTCATAATTTCCAGTTGAAGTATTGCCTGGTGAAGTGTCAGCTTGGGTTACATAACTCATATATAAACAGACTTTTTGTGGCTGGTAGGAGAATAATTGGTTCACCTCATCTATTCCCCTATCTCACACAGCTGCATTGGCCTCTTATTTCATTATTCAGTACAGCTTGCAATGACCACCGCTTTCTTTACAAAATAGCATTTCTAACATTAAGAAAATTCTCATAGATTAAGAAGATATGGCCAGCATTTAAACCGTAAAATGTCCTCAGGAAGACACAAAGGGTTTATGGGACTATTATGTTACCCTGAGGTTGGTCAAATCTGAGCCTTCAAGGCCACTATCATTGGAGAAAGGCTAGTGTGGAGCTGAGCCATTGGCCTTGGGACTCAGAGAGACATTTAGCAGCTGCAAAGCTCTAGAGATCCCTCAGCCAGATGCCTCAAGTGCAGTGGGATGACTTCGTGCATTAAGCATGAGATAGCCTCCTCCAGTTTCAGAGCTGGGTAGACTAGCTCGCATGGAGAACAAGTACAGCATAGCCAGTCAGCTGAAAATCCATGCCTTCCCTTAGTAAATACTAGCCTTTTCAGGCTAGTAAACAAAAACCTAAGGCATGTTAGGAACTACCGTAATAGTAAATTATTATGACTTCCCAGGGAATGAAGTCAACAGGAGCGAGTTAAACCATTACTGGCACCAGCTGGAGTGCCCTAACAGTAAGGACTGAAGGAAAAGCAGCAAGGTTCCCCTATGAGCTTTTCATTGCATGAATCTCTGCAATACGATTAGTTGCTCATTAAGTATTTTCTTCTTCCTATCAGTATGGGAGATGGCAAAGTTATCATGTAGAGAGACAGCATTGCCACATGCAACACAAACCAATGTGGTGTAACGGCTCAACCTGCAGGTACTTCACCGTCATTTCAGGTAGTTGTCTTAACTTTTTTGGGACAGGATGTAGAACAAGAGAGAAACAACTAACCATATCACTGTGATCCCAAGCCCTTGATGAGCCGCTAGTGACTACGTATGTGGTTCTTCTTCCCAGCTGAAGAAACAAACACCTGTAGAAAGAAAATATGGAAGGTAATATGCTGCCTGACAGACACAGTTGAGAATTACTGCCATAAGCAATCACATACTGATACTGCAAAGTGCATATATGCTTCACAAACAGAACACTTTACCATGAATTAGGTCTTCTAAAATCTCCACATACTTATGCATCAGGCTCCTCTATACAATCTCATTCTCCATTCCCATCTTTTCCAGATCATCTTCAAGTCTTCCAGTCCTCCTTTTCCACAGAGCAAAGGAAGGGACCCTTCCCATGTTTGTCAGAACCAGATTCACTTCTGGACTCTTCTATCTGCCATTTCTTAGAGTCTTTTCAGGCTACCTATATCATACAATTATATTTTTAAAAATTAATATTGGATGATAAAGTAATAAATATGCTACTCATTTCTTTCTGCTTCTCACTTGGACTTTTATAGGTGTATGACTTACAAATTTTTTCATTTTTCCAGATTGTAAAATGAAGAAAATATTTCACCCCCTCTCCTCTCGCTGGAGGTGTGAAGGCTAATTAGGGAATGTGCAGAACATCTTCTGGAGACTAGCAACATTAAACACATGGCTAATACTTGTCTAGAAGCAACAGCAGTAGCAGTAGCAGTACTGATTGCATGAGAAGGAACATGCCTATGTAAAGTGCACACATCTGTGAAAACCACTCTGTGTCTGCTCGCTTCAAATGGGGAGCCTTTCCAGAAGAAGAAAGCACAATTTTTACATCATTGAACAGTCCCTCTGTTGCCTCTCATTGTTCAAGACTTGTACTAGAATATACTGGCAAATCACTAGCAGACATCTTCTTCAAGGCCTGTGTAAATACTGCTATGTATCTTACCTGAATTTAAATCATAGTCAATTTTCTTAAACCCATATTAAAAAAAGTGGATAGAAAAATATCTTTTTCTGTTAACCTTCAGCTTAAAGCTTACTTCTTTCAAACATTTGAGATAGCAAAATGAAATTGTACAAATATCCATGGAACAGGAAAGGTAAACAGGAGATGTCTCTCAGGCCAAGCAAATGTGTTGAAAACACGAAAGTTTCCTGCATCATTTTCTTGTACTGAATTGCATGTATAGTTTGTAATAGCAAATTATTTACTCTTTCAGGTGTCCAATCAAAAGTTACGTGAAGTCCCCCTATCCCAATTCCCCAACTGCATCATAGAGAGCAATATAATAAGGCCCCATTGACAAAAATATTCCTTGATTGCAAGGATCGTCGATATCCTGAAAATGAGTTTTCACAACACTAGAGGTGCACTTCAGCTCACTTTGCCAGGTGTTTGCATTGCAGTGATAATTTCCAGCACTGTGCTGGCTGCTGAATATGGCCCAAAATTGGAATCACCCCCGCAGGAGTATTCAGTTTGCATAGAAAAACCATGGCAAAGAGTAGAACAGACTACCATCACAAGGAAAAGAGCAGAGCACCCTGAATGCAAGCTGCATCAGAGCAAGCATGCAGGAGTCATGCTTACAGCTTTATACCAGCAGAAGTTTATACACTGATATGCAGAAAAGCTCAGGGAGAATCTCAAAATCAAGTCTTCTCTCTAGTTTAAATCTGTATTTTGGGGGGACTTTGGGGTAAACTTGAGACGCATGTGTTTGCACACACAGTGCCTTTTTCCTCTTCACTGGGGTATTTCCACAAACACTTTCCTTAATCTGAATTGATCTCTGTGCATGGGTTTGATAGTGGCTTTCCATCATCCTAAGCAGCTGGTGAGTCCTGATCTACAGTTTACTAATGAAGGAAAATTTCCTCCATTCCTCACCAAAACCACAGCCTAAACCCCTGTAGTGCTGGTGTCTTTCAGAGCCTTTCTTTGCTCTTCCTGTGTGTGCGCAAGAACAGATAGAGAAACAGGTAAGAGAGAGGCTTAGCTCATCATAGTATGAAGGAAGACAGTATTTGACCTCTCACAAAACTTAGAGCTTCACATAGGCATGTATGGCACTCCAGATGCTACACGTAAAGCCCTGCAAAGGTGGCTGTTCACGCTTGCACTGAGTGCAGGCTGCCCATCCGCAATGCCAGAAGGCATCACACACATGAAAATAGCTGCCCCACACAGAAGCTACTTCCGCTTCCGTTCTTCTACTCTTCTTCTTAGGTAATCATTGCATCAGCTATCCACAGTTTTAAAGGGGTGCATTGTCCTAAAGCTGGAGTGAAGAATGGAAAAACCTGCCCCCAAATGCGTTATGCTGTGAGCACACCAAACAAACTGCTCCTACGCATAGTCTCTTCAGTGAGCAGACTGTGCCTCACGTCAGAGTACCAGAGAAAAAAAGTACTGTCTAAATGGAGACTTGCAGTTGATATAAATTTATTGATAGAAAGTTGAATTCCTGCTTTCTGTAGCCAGTTATCTCTCATATAATCAAAAAAATTTCCTCTTGGTATGATCTTAACTCTTTTGAGCAGCGGTCCTTTCTCCAAAGACACGATGTTGAAAAACAACCAGTGATTTCAGACACCCTTCCTTCCAGTTACCTGATTTGAATGATGGGAAGCTTGATTTTCAGTAGCTACTCTTAAAAAAGTTTCCAAAAAGTAGCAGCTTTCAAGTTGGGCAAACAACAGTTGATGCTAAATGTAATAGTCACATTTGAAAATGTTGGCCCTTGTATTACATGCAAATAATGATTAATCAGTTACAAGTTATAAGTCTGAGGGTTTTGGTTTTTTAAAAAATACTCATGATGCTAAAAATGACTTTATAATTGACCAATACCTATTTTAAGGGAGTTGTTTTTTTCACTGATTTAATGTGATTACTCCAGTTATGACAAAGGTTTACTCCCTAGCAAAGGCGAGAAGACTCGGGCTCATTTGTGCAGGCAGCACAAATTGAGATTCTGGCTCCCAGTCCCTAAGGCACAGCTACATTGCCGGTACAGCTCCCCTGCACCAGCTGCAGGAGCAGTAATCCTCAAATTGTCAGCAGAGCACAGACACCCCAGAGCCGTCCGTCCCAAGAGCTCTGCATGGAGAAGTTTGAGCTGATGGGGTCTGCCGGTTGCTCGGTCTGGGAGCTGTAGCCCATTGCATAATGCAGCAGCACCATATGTTTATGTATCTTCATAACCTGGAAAAGTGAGCATTGCCCTTAATCACTGGTATTTATGATTCATAAAGAAATGGAAGAAATGCAAATAAGGAATATGTGATATGAACAAAAGATGTCTGTGCCCACTGACGTTGTCACTAGAATCAA